>PVHP010007927.1:8873-46956 GCA_004024765.1 Zapus hudsonius
GCATCAGGGCCACCACCTTGTGGGTCTGGCATATGTGGGTCCTGGGGAATTGAACCTGGGGCCTTAGGCACTGGAGGCAAGTGCCTTAACCGCTGAGCCATCTCTCCAGCCCGGTAATCAAGTGTTTTGGCAATGGCATACATTGTTTTGGAAACCTCATGGGTGTCTCTGGCCCACATCTCACAGTGAGGAAAACCCAAGGTAGTTTTCATTCCATCCTGCCAGTGAAAGCCTAGTACCTTGTCATAGTCAAAGGCTCATTTCATGGTCCAAAGACTGAAGGTCTTTGTCTGAAATACCACCAGATCAAAGCTGAGCTTCCAGCACTAGCATTCCCTTATGCTTTGGGGAATATGGAATGGGCAGGATAGTAGAAATGTTTGGAGACTCAAAATCAAAAAAGGCTGCAAAGTGTTTACAGCCCCAAGCTGCATCTCCTTGCTTGGGGAGGGGTAGAAGCAGCAGAGGCTCTCAGTGGTGCCAGTGGACTCAGACACTGTCCATGGCAAAGCAGTGTGAGAGTTCCCTTGAGAGGCAAAGAATTGCAGAGGAGTGTGAGGAACTGGAGCTCTAAGATGCCCTGTGGATCTCAAAAACCGTCTCATCAGATGGTGGCTTTGATTGTGTCACAAGCTTAGCTTCAGACTGGCTGACAAGAGGGTGAGGTCAGTGAGAATAATATAAGCCCTAACAATACTATTGTGAGAAGCAGACAAACCAAAACCAGCGATACTAATCATTGTCTTATTATTATTCGCTGTGCATATTTGTGGGTCAGATATCATTTGATACATGTATACACTGCACAATGATCACATTAAGGTGGTTACCATCACCGTCGGTGAATGCTTATTTTCACCAAGTCCATCCTCACACTTTACACAACTCTGTGAGCTCAATTTCCGTGACAGGAAGGTTTCTTGTCACTGATCCTCTTATGTCTACATACCCTGGCATTCTGTCACATCCCCATAGCCACTCTTCTGTGACACACTTACATGCAAAATATCAAGCTACCCATGAGATATGACAAGTCCAAAAAATGGCACAAATTACTCAATCTGAAAAAAAAGCAAAGCCAGCAAAACTGATATAAAAGGATTTGGGGGGGAAGGAAAATTGAACTGTTAATAATATGTGCTGAGCAGAAATCAAACAACCACTGAAGAAAACATGTCAGAATTATAAGCTGGAAAAATTGAAAATGACCTTAAATTCCACAAATTCAATTTCTTCATTTTATAGTGAGGTTTGTGGGTCAATAATTAAGACTGGTGTGCTCAAAGCACTACCTATGGTAGTTTATATAGTTTCTTCTGCTCCTTTCTATGGGACAGACACTCCACTTTGCAGTGATTAGCAAGTCTTTTCATTGCTAATCACCAAGACAAATGGAAGTGTTCTTTGCTGGTGGCTGCAGAAAGGTCAAGGAACAATGTGTGCTCCACAGCTGCTCACAAAATTCTAATCTCTGACTAGGATGAGCAATCAACGTCATCCCCTGGGACCCCTCTCCTGTCTAGTATTGGATTTCACTCCACTGTGGTTTGCCAAAGAGTTGTGTAATTTCTTCTAGAACATCTCCACTCTTGGGTAATGTTTAGTTTATTCTATAATTGTTTTTATAACTGGACAAATATTCTGTGGAAGTCATTTATCATATGTTTCAGCTGCTTCTTTCTGGCTTCTGGCTTTACTTGAACTTGGCCTCACAGACTTAGAAGCAGGTGTGTAAAATCATTCATACAAAAACTTCTAGAGGAAATACGTCAACATGTTATTCACTTCATTCTTTGAATGCAAACTTGGTTTAACACTTGAAAATTAATGAGTATTTGTGTTTTATTCTTTTTATCAACAGTATTACATATTTCAACAATATATTCTATGTTCAAGAACATTATTGTCATATTAACAAGGGAATCTGAGAGCTGTGTTTATAACTTTTACTGAAATAAAGCATCTTCCTCAAATATTCTACTTACCAACCATAGCTCAATGACATCAGCAAATAATATTGCTTCATTTCATTTCCAATGAAAATAAATTTCATTGGAAATCTCATGTACTGCTGTGTGTGTAGTCTCTGATTGCTTAAACATATGACAATTTCTTGTGATAATTCAACTCTCACAAATAATGTTTGTTTTATTTAGTTATCTCCTTTAAAGCATAGGTGTTTTGTTTCTTTGTTGAATAATAAACTCAATAAATAAATAATTTTTGAATTTAAAAATATTTTATTTATTTAATTTGTAAGCAGAGAGATAGGGATATAGAAAGAGAGAGAGAGAGGATGTGCATGCCAGGGCACCCAGTCACTGCAAGCGAACTTCAGATGCATATACCACTTTGTGCAGCTGGCTTTACGTGGGTGCTGGGGAAACAAACCCAGGTTGGTGCACTTTGCAGACAAGTGCCTTGACTGCTGGGCCATCTCTCCAACCCAAGTTTTGAATTTTCTTTACTTGATATATAATTTTCTTTCTTTCTTAGAAAAATTAAAATCCTCAGGGTGAAATGTACTGAGAACCAAAATCTTGGGACCCCAAAGAGAAATGCACTATACGAGTGATTTACAAAGAGGCTCCTCACAATAGAATCTAGCCAAGTCAGGAATGTGTGTATCTCAGTCTACCTATACTGATCTCACTCTCCGAATGAGATTCTCTTTGTATTTTTCAGAAGGCAGCCAGAGAGCTGTGGTCTTTCCAACCTTACCAACAAGCCACAGGCCAATAGTTGACATCTGGGCAAGAGATGAGCCACCCCAGATCTACTGCGGAGGATCCACATGGAACCCCCTGCAGAGAGTGGTGGGATAAGCAAGAGATCTATAGCCACAGCCAATCAGTCAACCCAGGATGAGCCAGACAGACACCAACAATTTTCAACACAACCTCAAGCAGAAGTACAGAGGCCCCTAAGACCTCAACAATAAAGCAACCTTAATACTCACCCACCATGACTCAGGGAACTGAGCAGAAGAGGGGGTGGAAAGATTGTAAGAGCCATGGTGGGAGATAACTCCCAGAGACATGGATCCCCTCAGTAATAACATATAAAGGGGATGGAACCGGGTTGACTCCTAGGCTATCCATAACCCCCTACCACATGAACTGATCCAGATGGCTCACAGAGGAGGATATCCAGCTGATTGAGGACAGGTAAGAGGGAAAACGGGGAACTGGGGATACCAATGTATCTAATTATAGATAATAAAGAAAAATATATATATAATTAAATAAAATGTCTGGGGATGATCTCCCCTAGGACCTTTCAAGCTATAAAAAAAGAAAATAAAAGAATAATTAAAATCCTTAATTAGTATAGGCTTTAAATTGTATAAGGTTTGTATCCATTTCTATCAATATCCATGATTTATACCAATATACATTATCTTGAATATCTAATTTTGTATTCTTTATTTCTATTTACATAACAATATTTAGAGGGAAGGGTTGGTAAGTTATTTAAGTATTCTTTTGAACATTTATAGTACTGCATATCAGTTACTACTAAATTAGTTTTGGAGTTTTACAATGGAGTATTTTGTATGACACTGTGATTTCCATATTTAAGCAATGAATACCAGGTTCCAGTTAACAAAATTAACATGAAAAAGATGTCAGATGAATTAGAACTGCTTTTTTAACGTTTTTATTGGCTTAAAATTATATATATATTAACACAGCAATATGCTCAGTATCATAAGATATTAGATAAAGCCATTGAATCCAGGATGACATTCCCTTTTATGCATTAGATATTCTCCCCGACCCCATGACTCTTACATTGTTTCCGCCCCCTCTTCCACAAATTTCCCTGAGTCATGATTGGTGTGTTTAAATTTTGCATAGTTATTGGGTTTTTAAGAGTCTCTGGATTTGTGTTTTGGACAATTTTGGGCACCCTTGGTGCCTCTCTCCATTATCCTTCTCTAGGTTATCTGCCTTGCTGTGGGAATAGCTCTTTTGCTCATCACACCACTTCCTTAGAGGTTGTGTTTGGGCTCTAAATGATGATTTTGAGGTGGTTATTTTCTTGCTTGGGTGTCCCCCATCAACTCAGGTCCATTTGGTGGGGTTCAGCTGTCCACAGTTCTCATTGATTTCTGAAAAATACAAACAGAGTCTCCAGCAGAGAGTGAGATTATTATTGGTTAATTGAGACAAATATTGCTAGGTTGTTGAGCATTTGGTGGGTGTAGCCTTTCTGAAGACCTATGGTTAGTGAGGACTTCCCCATGAAGATGGGGTTCTTGGTCCCCATTCAAGGTTGCCTCAGGTCCCAGTACCAGTCAGGGGTTCCCTGCCTCTGAGCGGATCTCATAGCCAATTAGCCAGCTGTTGATTACCCACCTAGGTTGGGTGCCACTATTGCACAGATGGGCTCTTCTTAACTTGCTTTTCTGTACCATATAGCAGTGTGTTCTGCACTCTCAGTCCATCGGTTGGTGTAAATTGAAGATGCCTCCTGCTCTCTCAGGATATTGCTGGTCTGGTTCCCCTGGCAGCTTGCGCAACACCTTTAGGCATCACCCAGGCTGCCCTTCTGGGAGCTGATTTCGTTTCTGGATTCAGCAGGGTCTCTCTGAATTTTTTATGGGCAATGCAAGAAACAGAATCCTGCTTCCTGTTTCCCAACCTCCACCATTCATTTGTTGAATCCTTATCATATGAATATAATGTGACTGTATTTTGGGTTAGGAAGCAATTGAGCAAATGAGGTTATAAAGGTAGGCCCCTTGTCAAGTAGGATCGCTATGCTTCCAAGAGGGGACATCAGAGACCTTGCTTGCTTTTTCTACCCTGTCTACAAATCTGGGAAAGAGCTATTGCCAGAAGTCAAATCAGTCATGATCTTGGACTTCACAGGCTCCAGGATGATATCAGAAACAAATTTATGTTGCTTATGTTTCTCATCTGTTATTTTATGTTATGACAATCTAAGCCAAAAGAGCAGTAAAATATTTGCTTAAATAACCATTTAGCTGATTCAAAGCTCTTTGAGTTTATTCTGTTCATAAAAAATACACTGCAATAGTCCAGTGAATATTCTCAATAGTGAGAAAATTAACACTGTATTTTGTTATGGAGGAGGAATATTAACATTGCCTACAAATTAAGAGTCACTTGAAATTATTATCTTGGAATTAATTACTTCTGTCTAGCAATCTCTTGAACCTATTACTCAAAATGGAAAAAAAATCTTCTTGATTTAGTCACTTTTTCATCATTGTCAAAATACCTAAGAGAATCAACTTTGAAAAAGAAAGACTTGTTGGGCTCACAGTTGTTGAGGTTTCTGTCCATGGGAAGTTGGCCTGATTGCTCTTGGTTCTGTGGCAAAACAGGCCTCAGGGTAGAAGCAGGTGGCTGGAAAAAAAAAAAAACTATTCACCTCACAATGGCTGTGGAGCAAAATTGAGAAGAATGGGCTCAATATCCCTTCAAGGGAGCCTTCCCTATGGCCTAACTTCCTCCCACTAGGCCCCACCTCCAATAGAACCACAGGCTGGCACCCAGGCCTTTAGCATAAGAGCCTCTTGGAGCCACGTCACACCCTAACAACATCATTTCCTTTTGGAGAAAACTTTATTGTTTTTAGTATTAAAATAATCTTTCAGTCAGAACGCTTTAGGTTTGATTCTCAACTCTGCTTCTTTTTCCAGATGTGTGACTTCAGCAACATTAGTCAATCTAGCACAAATGTATCTATAGAAGCAAGAAGACTAACTCATCAAGTGATGCTGTGAGGATCTAGTGGGGTGGCATTGCTTGAGTATCCGTGGCATTGAGTAGCGTTGAGTACCTACTGCCATGATGAGCTCGCAGTAGAGTTCCAACTAGGCCTGTGCTTTTTCATGCTCCTCTCCTATTTCCTTCACAAAATCAGAAACAGAGAAGTGCTACAATCTACACTTCAACCATAAGTGCTTTGGTGTTAATTAGGGCTCAAGCAATTCCTGTCCTTTTGAATTTCAATTCATCTCAATTTCCTGTCCTAATTATGAACCTTCATTTCTTCCTACTTGTGGGAATATTTTTTACTGAGGCCACTAGAAAAATTGCTATGCACCCCTGCCCCCACTATACTTGCCAGGATGCTGTGAAACTTGAGTAATTTTCATAATGTTTTTATTTCATTTATTTTCACTGTAACACCAAAGTCTTTTGATTTCTTTTGTAGAAAAAAATACAAAAATTTTTAAATTTTAATATCTTTATTATTAATAATTAGATACATTGTACAAGCAAATCTTGTGATGGCACCCCCAATTCCCTCCTCTCTCTCTCTCTCTCTCAATTCCCCAAATTACTGGGGGCCCTCCTCAGTGGGCATACTGGATCAATCCATGGGGTAGGGGCTTATGAATAGCACAGGAGGTAGCCAGGTTTTTCCCCCTCTTTGTATGTTGTTGCTGAGGGGGGCAATGTCTCTGGATATTCTCCCCCACCATGGCTCTTACAATCTTTCCATCCCCTCTTCTGCTCAGTTCCCTGAGTAATGGTGGGTGAGTTCTAAGTCTGCTTTATTGTTGAGATCTTAAGAGTCTCTGGACTTCCACTTTGGGTTGTGCTAGATATCATTGGTGTCTGCCTCGTTGACCTATCCTGGGTTATCTGACTTGCTGTGGTGATAGGTCTCTTGTTTATATTGCCACTTTTTCATAGATTTCATTTGGGGCCTACATGATAGGCCATGGGTGGCTCAGCTCCTGCCAGGATGTCAGCTATCATCCCATGGCTTGTTGGTGGAACTGAGTTGTCCATGTCTCACTGCCTTCTGAAAAATACAAACAGAATCTCCATTGGAGAGTGAGATCAGTATAGGTTATATGAGACAAGCATTGCTAATTTGATAAGATTCTAATGGGTGTAGCCTCTTTGTAGCTCTCTGGTAGTGGGGATATCCCCTTGGAGCCCAGATTGTTGGTCCTCATAAGATTTTGCCATAGATCCCAGTACAAGTTAAGGGTTCCTTGTCAATAAGCAGATCTCTTAGCCAATCAGTAAGCCATTGATTATCCACCCAGGTTTAGTGCCACTACTGCACTGATGAGCATTTCTTAACTTGTTGGTCTTTCCATATAGCAGTGTCTTCAGCATTCTTGTAAAAGCCATCTGTATTGTATATCAGTGGTCTTTGATTTCTCCAAATATCATTGACCAATTTCCCCTGGCAGCTAAAGTAACACCTTGCAGTGCTACACATGCTACCATCTGGGAGCTGGTTACCACTCTGGATCTAGCAGGGTCTCTTGGTGTTGTGTGAAGATACTCTGTGGTATCTTCAACAATGGAGTCTTACCTTTGGCCTGGAGTGGGTAGTCAAGAGCTTTGACAAAAGCTTATCTTGTTTTGGGGACCTCGTGGGTCTCTTTGATCAACAGCTCAGTGTGGGAAATAACCAATGACTGGAATGGGGAGTTGCAGGTCTGAGCAATTTTTCTTGGGTTAGGCTTCCTCCCATTCTAAAGTTTTGGGAGGGGGTGATAAGAATGTTTTATATTTAACCTTTTAACAAATTTCAAATGTATAACACCACATTATTGACATTAGCCAGCTCTTAGATTTTCTTTGGGACATTTCTACTAATTCAGGTCCTTTGCTTTTGCCTATTTTGTGTTGTTGCTTGGGTTTGTTTTAAATCACACACACACACGCGCACACACACACACACACACACACTGTATGGTACAAGTTTGGCTCATATTTATTTGGGGTAAACACCTGCAGAGGGACTGAGGTATTTACAGGGCCTTTAGGAGGTAGGAAGTAGGATGATGAATAGGGAAGTTTTTCAGCTAGCCAATCCCATTAGAGAAGAAGTGAGGGTGGTTATTATTGATCCTATGAGGGGGAAGGATGGGAGTAATTCAGTTTAGAGGGAAAAAAAGGCTAGCTATTTTAGTTCTGGGGATTTTTTCATTGCAAGATGTAGGTCTCTATAGCTAGCAAAGAAGTTATTGCAACACTAGGACTTCAAGTGTTGTGATTAATAGAGCTAACAAGCAAGAGTGGACATCCTTGAAATGCAGAAAAAAAATTAAAGAAACATATAATTGAATTTTACTTACTTTTCAAATTTACTTCCTTTATTTTCATATGCTATATCCATCTGAATATATCCATATACTGTCCCTTCCTGAAAGGTATTCCTCCATTTGAAATTATTTTCCTCCTATGTTCCTACTTGTCAAAATGTATGTTACATTCTCCATGAATATTTCCTAATCAGAGTAAGCAATTATCTACTCCCTCTCTGTAAAGATTCTAGTATTGGATTTGTCCAGTTTTTCCCTACATGGTTTTCTGTTTATGTTCTTTGAAAGTAGAAAATGCCTCTAGTTCATCTTGATATTTCTGTATGTGGCTCCCCCTGAGCCACGCAAGTTCATTGACCCAAATCAGTTCAAGAGAAGAAAGAGAAGGAGAAGAAGGCATTTTTCTTTATATTTCATCTTTCTCCACCCCATGTAGGGTTTTTCCTTAATAAAAGAGAGGAAGAGAGTCATCTTTTTACCGTTCCTGCATAAAGTTACCATGGCCTCCACAAACACAGCTCGTGTTCTCGTCATCACCACCTGTTACTTTATTGTCCTGAAACAGCCAAATGTTTTACTATTTCCTTTTGGGAACAGATGTGGTGGATAATTTTAATCTCTGTTATTTTTAAGCAAAGTACACCAAGGGTTGGGCAGATTTCCTGACAAATTTTAAAAAGCTACGAAAGAGAAGTAATAGTAAAGCTCTGTTCAGAATATCACACATATCTGCCTTTTATTTGTTTATGAAAAGCTTGCCCTTTGTACCCTAACACAGGGCAGAAGAATATTGCTAAATGTTACTATAAACCTACGTCACTTGCCCTAAGAAAGTAAGGAAAGGACAAAGTTCTCACCCTTCTCTTTCATGGGAAGAGGGTAGGTTGACCCAATGAGGTTCATCTGTAAACAGCAATGTGTCGCACAGCAATAATCAAGTGAACGATTCTAGCTCTGAGTATCAGGTTTTCGGTCCATTGAGAATGCTCTCTTTTGGGGACAAGGCTGGACACAGTGCAGCACTAGCTGAACAGTAAGCCTCTTCCACACCAGAGTCAAGCTCAAGGACAGCACTGGAGTTGTCTAAACAACAGTAATAAACTAGGCAGATACCACTTGATGGAACTCAATTGCCACCAGATGTATTTTGGCCAGTGCTTTTCTATAAAGTTACTATAGTTTTTTCCTACTTTCTTGACTTAAATTTATAGATTATAATGCTCCTTATTAAATAATGAAAGCCTTTGGCTATGAATACAGAAGGAAACATTTCATGAACTTTGTCTATTGCTTTCTAAAAAGTTCAGTTTTTAATTGCTTCTTTTAAATGTGTGTGTATGTGTATGTGCGTGTGTGTGTGTGTGTGTGTGTGTGTGTGTGTGTGTGTGTGTGTGTGTTGTGCAGGGGTGCACATATGGAGGTCTGAGGACAACGAAGTGTCTGCGCTCCACCTTTTTTGAGATACGGTCTTTTGCTGCTGCAACTGAAATGCTGAACTGCAAACAAATGTCAGACTAGCTTGCCCAGGAGCTGTGGATTCTGCTGGTTCTGACTCCCAAGCCTTGGAGGGAGGGAGATGGATGGATGGCCACTGAGGGGTAAGCATTGGGCCGTTGAGCCACAGCTCTGGTCATTTAGACTCAAGAGCTTCAGCAGTTGAATTCTGTAGTATACCTCCCACTGCAAAAAAAAAAAAAAAGTTTCCTTTTATTCCCGATTGAGGCTGATAGCAACAGTTATCTATGGGCATAACCACAAATATTTAGAAGGCAATTTGAAATCATATATGCTCAACAGAACAATAGCAGTTACTTTCCTACTGGAGCCTATGACCAGCCATAGACTTTTAACCACGTTTACAGTACCAGATATGAACTCCCTCCTGCACAGCAGACCTTAAATCCAATCAAAGCCATTAGCTGTATCCACAATGGTCATGCCATTATCACACCAATAGGCACCTGAGCCTGGCATGTTGGCAATGCGATACATGAGGTCCACAGCTTTGCAGGACTGTTGGTGACAATTCTCCCCCCAGCAGCCTGCTCAGGACCCTCAAGAAATATAAAAGCTAGCTAGTGGTGAGGGAACTTCCAGCTCAGTTTCAACTTGAACTCCATGTCCAGTAGCCAAAGTGTGTAGTGTTTTCAGCAATAGGAAGTTATCATGAAGTTCTGTATGCAGCCAAAAGCAGTGAAAATTGCCCTTTTCTTTTCTATTTCATGGGGCTTCTTGGGTCTCATTGGCCAATAATTCTTAGGGAAGTGGCTCACCCCAAACACTGGGATCTTTATTTAACTTTACTTTATTTAACTGTTTAACTTTTGGGAGTGCTCTTTCACACCCATGTAGGCTATTTCCCTTTAATGTCCTTACCGACTCTCTTTTTTTGTTCCCCCAGATAGTTTCCCAAACATAAAAACACAGAGACCTTAGCTCTCTAACAGTTATGTAATAAAACCTGAACGAGAGGCAGTTGTCTCTGAAGCCAACCACTCCAAGCAGGCACCAGTTGGTCTCAGGAGTGAACAGCTAAGCAGATCCTAAGGAAGAAGGTTCGCAAGGCCCAATACAGCATTAAAAGATTCCATTGCTTGTATCAGCCAATCCCTTAAAAGAGCAATACTGAGGACAGCACCATAGATCAGAGCACTGCCTCATTTAGCCTTTTCCATGAGTTTTTCTGCATTTCCAGGACTTGTCTTGCTCCTTTATCCTGAAGCACTTCATTGGGGCCTCTGGGCATCTCCTCACTTCTGTGGGACTCGGTGAGACCCGCTCAGATCTTCTTGGCTGGCCCAGGGCCATGGGGGAGTGAGGCCACTCTCTGATCACTGCTGTGTCTGCCCTTCAGGTTGGCTCTCTGCAACTGCCAGGCTCTGTGGGCTAGCACTGGGCTGCAGCCATGGCCGCTGCCTCTCCCTCAGCCACACCTGGCTGCTCTGATAGTTTCAAGTTACCTTTATGCAGGAGAAAAATATTCATGGCTCACTCTAGAGGCATCACTGCCCACCCCCTGGACAAGCTTAATCTTTTTTATCCGCACTGGTTTATCATTCATGCCTTCTAAGGACTGTTCTTCTGGCTTTAGCCTTCCAGAGGCTCACCACCATAACATTTTTCATTTGGTCAATTTTTTTCATTAGGAATTTTAGCTCATCACAAATCTTGCCATATTTGCCTTTGAGTGATCATAACAGACCCCTTTCTCTGCTGAGCCCTACTCTCATTTCTAAATTTCTTTAGCATGTTACAAATTCAACTCACATGCTGGTCTAAGTCACTCTGATCCATGAGGAGGGCCTATACTGCCTTGTAACGATCATGTGCCTCCATGGGACTCAGCAAAGCCCCTCGACCCCCATACCAGTCCCCAGGTCCCTGCGGATGAACTTCTCTCTTAACTCTTCCATGATCCCAGCCCCTTTGAAGCAATGCTGGGGTCACAGGATTTCCAGAAGAAAAGCAAGGAATGTCCTTGAGCCTGTAATGCAGAAACTGTTACTTTATCTCTGTTTCCCTTAGACCTCACCAAAGGAAGAGAATAGGTGCCTCTGTTATTATCTCATCCTTTCATAGAGGAGAAGGGAATATAAAGGTATTACTCCCTGCCTGAGAACCGATGATACACAGACAGCTGGTGTCAGGACTGACCTGTTCAGTCTTCCGTCCAGTAGATTCCCTGATAGAACTCGAATCTGGGTCTCTAGGTAGGGTTTCCCATTTTCTAGGAACTCTGCTTCTGTTTCCTTCTTGTAAGCTTTCTCTTAATAAGCCCTGTTTCTACAATCTCTATAATAAGAGCTCTCTAGTTTATCTCTCTTTATCCTCTAATCTGTGGTTTTCATGGATTGAAATTCATAAGACAGGAGCAGCAGCTGTATCTCTGGAGCTCACTACATGACTTGCAGAGAATTGGGTTTATGAGAGTCCCCACCAACTCAGATGTGTTGATCTCTTAAGTACCCTGGGTCCTCAGCCTCCCTCCAGAAGGGAATGATTCATTTGGAAGAAATCATTGCACAACAAGTATAATACTATACTACTAAGGTTAGATTTTGTTCAGGGCTGTTCAAACATGAAAAATTACCTACTTTTGCAACATGTTCCCATGTCCAAGGACGCTGTGTACCTTTCCATCGCCTCTTCCATACAATCATTGCATTAGTGGGAAAGGCTTTTTGTGAACAGGATGGCAGTGACATTGCAGGGTCACTAAGGAGAGTGAAAGAATTCCAGTGGGCAAAGGCTCAAGTGGTCAACAGAAACTTTCCCTTTGAAAAGGCACAGAGAGTAGAGAGGGAAGATGGCTCTGTCCAAAAAGTGCTGCCTACAAGCATGAGAACCTGAGTTTGATTCCCAGAACCCACATTAAAAACTGGATATCCTAACGTTAGCCTGTAGCTCCAGTGCTGGGGAGGCAGAGACAACAGATCCCTGACACTTCTTGGCCAACTAGGCTAGCCTGCTTGGTGAGTTCCAGTCCAAGAGACCCTGTTGAGAGCACTGAGGAATGGCAGCTGAGGTCATCCTCTAGCCTCTACATGCACACACACACACACACACACACACACACACACACACACACACACACACACAAATACCTTCCAAAGTCCCAGTCTAATACAAAGGCTGGTGTGCATGTCTTATACCTCAAAAAATATGTTTCTCAGTCATATGGAGAATCTATTCTATGACCTTCCTACCATGTTTGTTTGCCATGGTTGTAGGACTTTTTAAAATTATTTTTGTATAATTTTTAAATTTAAATTAAATTTTAAAAATTTAAAAACATGTTTATTTATTTATTTTCAAGGAGGAAGAGAGAAAGAGAGCATGCCAGGGCTCGCACCATTGCAAATGAATTCCAGATACATGCACCACTCTGTACATTTGGCTTTACATGGGTACTAGGAAATTGAAACCTGGTCAATAGGCTTTGCAAGCAAGCACCTAAACAGCTAAGCCATCTCTCCAGTCCTGTTTGTAATAATTCTGATTGCATCGTGAGGAGGTAAAGTTATTCTACTAGCATGTTTACCTAATAAATAAATAAAAAGTAATAACCTAAAGAAAGAACGAAGAAACCTGTGATTAAATCCCCAGTCAGGTATGCTAGAAAATACAGAGTTCCTATTTTAGATACTTTATCAGCTATGTCTGACTGACTGAATTACACAATCTCAGAGGACCTTTGATTTTATCACATTAAAATAATTTAAATGAAACAATTGCATCTAGCTGTAAAACTTTTATAAGCAACATCTCAAAGAACAAAATACTTGTTTTTACTATATAGTTTGAGTCAGAAAAGCCTGACAGAGAAGAGAAACTCTCAAACTTTCAAAAGGCATAAAGCTTAAATTTTATGATAGATAGCTGGGTATGGTGGTGCATGCCTTTAATCAGAGTACTTGAGAGAGAGAGAGGTAGGATGATCACTGTGAGTTCAAGGCCAGCCTGGGACTGCAGAGGGAGTTCCAAGCCAGACTGGGTTACAGTAAGACCCTAGCTCAAAAAACACAAACAAAAATTATGATAGACTTTACTGAATATCATGTAGTAATGATATTAAATCCAGGGTAATTATACAGCCCAAATTATAGAATAAATATATAGACGCAAAATATCAAAAGTTTGAATTTGTGATTGAAAGAGCAAAATATATTCTTTTGCAAGTCTACTTCCTAATATTTGCATGTCCCATTTACCTGCTTATCTATTTTCAAGTTGGTCTTATTGATAGAGATTAGCAGTAAGGTAGCCCCCATTTTATAGGCAACTAGTCAGCATTACCAGCCCAAAAAGAATAAATGGATCTGTATGTTCTGATAGACACAATGAACATAAGGATTTTAGAAGTCCAGAAAGCAGTCTGGAAACTAAAATGCAAAAAGCCCTGACTTCCAAAAGGTCAAAAGTCCTGAATTCTGCTTATCATCAAAGGGTTTGCTTAATGTCATCAGAAGGTCAGCTGCTCCACACAAAGGGACCCTTCTGCCTAGCTTAGCCTTCCCCCATTCCACATACATTCACAGTAGCCAATCCAATCCACCCTGACTTAATTTACATTCCCAAGTTTATAAAAAGCCCCATCCAAGCACTAGGCAGCTAGGGGAGGGAGAACCCCTCCTGGCATAGAGCTTTTCTGCCTTATTTTCACTATCTTTTCTTTTTTCTTTTCTTTATTATCCATAATTAGATAAATTGAATGAGCAAATAATGACTTGGTATCCCCATTTCCCCAGTTTCCCTCCTCCCTGTCCCCAATCAGCTGGATATCCTCCTCATGGGCAAACTAGATCAGTCCTTGTGGTAGGGGGTTATGGATAGCCTAGGATTCAACTCGGTTCTACGCCCCACTTTGTATGTTGTTACTGAGGAGAGCCATGTCTCTGGATATTCTCCTCTTCCACCATAGCTCTTACAATTTTTCCTCTCCCTCTTCTACTCAGTTCCCTGAGTCATGGTGGGTGAGTATTATGGCTGCTTTGTTGTTGAGGTTTTTAGGGGGTCTCTGTACTTCTGCTTTAGGTCGTGTTGAAGATCATTGGTGTCTGTCTCTCTGGTTTATCCTATGTTGACTGATTGGCTGTGGTTATAAGGCCTCTTGCTTATCCCACCACTCTCTGCGGGGTTCTATATGGATCCTTCATGGAAGATCTGGTGTGGCTCATCTCTTGCCCAGATGTCAGCTATCTTTTCTAAAACCATTGTTTAACCCACCTTCTTCCATGTGTGCACTTCTCAATTCTTTGCCCCTTAAGAACCACTGGCTTGGAAGTACAGTGACCCTTGAGTGTCTGGCACTCTAACCCCTAAACTATGCCTGTCCAGAGATGAGAGAGTCTCTATCATTCTCAAAATAGGTAACATAATGTGGTGGTCTGAATCTATGGCTCCATAGACTTGAGTGTTTTATTAAAAATTGAGTTTGCAACTTGTGTCCCCAGCACAGGGGAGGGGGTCACTGGGGGAAGTCTTAAATCCAGCCCTACTAAGTGTGTTCAGAGCAGATGGAACTCTGGCTGTTCGTGCTTGCCAGTGTTGGTGTTTGCTGGCTGTTTGGTGATGTGTCTCTGTTTGGATCTATGGAAATGAGCCAGCTTCTTCAGCCATTGATGGTGTTCCCCTGGAATTTGTAAGCCTGAAATAAACCCTTTCCCCACATAAACTGTTTTCGGTCTGCTGTTTGTCCAGCAATGGTGAAATACAACGCATATTTTTCATTATGATTCACCTTTCTTCAATCTTTCTTTCTAGTGTGTTCTGAATATTATTTTACATGAGCTACCCATCCACATTCTGCTATGGAGCTCTGTCAGTCAGTTAATTATTACCATCCTGTGGTAACATAACTAGTCAGTAACCAGGAAGATGTGACTCCATGGGTCTACAACAGTTTTTGATCTTTTGTCTCTTTCCGGTTACCTTGTGATGTTTCAAGTAGACTTTAATGTCAAGAAAGGTGAGTTATGTTCTCTCTTCTCTCCCTGTCACTACTCCTTCTCCTTTTTCTTTTCCCTTTCCTCTCTATGTCCTCTCTCCTCTATCTTCTTTTTAAGGACAAAGCCTTAGAAATGCAACAGAAATTTGTAGCATTGCTCTGCCTAGAACATGGCCGTGTGGAGGGGTAATTTTTCCCCTTTGGGCAGAGTGCAAACAGGACCAATGTGCAGGAAAAGCTACACAGGTTTCTATGTGGTTTTTTGCTTTTTTTTTTTTGTAGCATTCAGGCATGGCAAGAGGTTTGTCTCCTAAAGACTGAGAACTTTTCTCTCTCTTTTTTTTGTTCCGCAAGCAGTCATATGAGCACTATGGATCATTCAGTACAGCTCTGATAAATCTCGGATTCCATGATGACAGAAACAGGTGTGTGGAAGGAAAGAATGCACATATTTCTATCCAGCAAAATGCCCTTCAGCTTTGGGGAAGGGGAGAGACATTGGAGTTTTTTACTCATTCTATTGCTTTCTGAGATTTCAATTGACCCAAAACATCCACATGACAGCTGGTCAGAGGAATAAAATGGAGATTGCTACTATTTACTTGTTGTCAACATTTTAATGAGGACTTTGAAGTAAGACAACGAACTTAAAAGGTATGATTTTAGGAGAGAAAATTTTCTAAATTCCTTTTTTTTTTTTTTTTTTTTTTTTGGCCTGGAGTGTCAGATCTCTGACAGAATGGAAGTATTTCTCATTTTTGTCCCTGGCACCCAGGACTTGATGCACAGTGTGAGGATGATATGATGCAAAGAAGAGCAGGGAGCCAGTCTCTGGTGTTGAAACCAGTCCGTGTGGTCCCAGGATTTGTGGAATGGAAATAAGAAAAGGACAAGGAGATGCAGAAAAGAAGAATCAGATTGAAAGTTGTTGACCTCTCCTCTCTGGCTTCAGGGACGAGGAGGAAGGTCATAGGAGGAAGGGAGCTTCTGGCTCTCTGGTATGGAGCTCTGCCAAGAGCCCAACTCCACGGAGGCAGAGCCAACACAGTTTACTTTGGCAAGGACAATTGATTAAACAGAAATTAGCCTTGGATTTTGCTTTTCAGGGCAGATCCTGACATTGTAATCCAAGGACAGGAACTAAACATTCCTTTATCTTCTTGTTGTCATGAGATAAAGACCAAAGAGGTGGGCTGTGAGAGGAATCAGGTGGTTTACAACCAGATTACAGCTCTGCTCACGGGGGCCTGAATTGAAGAGGTGTAACCTGACCTCCCACCTGGCCTGGGGTGGATCACCAAAGCAGAAGGCCACATGGAGGTCACAGGCTTGTTTTACCAGCTGGGGTTAAGGTGTGCTAAGCATCCAGGAGAGCATATAGCTCTGTGGTGCCAGACCCTGAGTTCCACCAGTTGCCCTCTGCAACAAGCACAGGAAACAAGGGGTACCAGACAGGCCGGAGCACCCCATGAAGACAGGGACAATGGAAGCCTTCCTTGGCCTGTGGCAGAAGTCCTCCTGCCTCTGGATGCCCTTGGGGAGAATCAGAAAGAGTAGAAAACTTAGAATTTCTTTTTACCAAAGTTTGAAGGGGCAGCCTGAAATGTTTGCTTAATTTATTATTGTTGTTTGGTTGGTTGGCTGGTTGGTTGAGGCAGGGTATCTGCAGGTAATTCAGGCTGTTTTCTATTTTGTCATCTTCCTGCTTCAAATTAATGCTGGATGGCAGGGGTGTAACACCACATGTAACTGAAAATGATCATATAAATCATTACAGTGATTCCTTTTTTTAGACAAAAGTCTCAAAATCAAATGTGACCATATCTCAGAGGCAGTAGGCATAAATTTTCAACTTTGTTACAAACATTAAATGAGAATGAATGAACGAAACAAGATAGAACATAAAAAGACAAATGAGATACTTAAAATGATTATCTCCACCAACAGCGGAGTTCTTCAGTGAGGGAAATGCTAAAAGCTAGGCCACTACTTCAGGGCTATGTTATGTTTCTCTCTGGCATGACAATCAGATGAGCCTGAGGACTAGAGAGATTGCTCAGTGGTTAAGGCACTTGCTTGCAAAGCCTGATAGTCTGGGTTCAATTCCCCAGTACCATGTAAAGCCAGATGCCCAATGTGATGCATGCATCTGGAGTTTGTTTGCAGTGTCAAGAAGCCATAGTGTGACCATTCTCTCTCTCTCTCTCTCTCTCTCTCTCTCTCTCTCTCTCTTGTAAATAAATAAATAAAATAATAAAGTAGATTAAATTTGTTTTCAATATTCATAAGACACAACATTCTCCTAAGCTACTTAATTTCCTCTGTTTTCAACTATTACAAATACTATGTACTCATGGAAAGCTCTGATACTAGTTATATATCTAAGAGTGAATTTATAGATACTAAATGATGGGAAACTCAGTACATTTGAAGTTATTTCTTTGCTTCCTTTTGAAAACATATAGTTTTTACAACAAAAATTTTAAAAAGATACATAGGAATCGAAGTAGAGCTTCAGAAGAGACAGACAGTTTCCTAACTGCCCTCGTTGTGAACAAGAATCCTTAGGCAACTCCCTTCTAAAATGAAAGGTGGACAGGCAGAACCGACAGAGTATGGAATAGTATTTCCAGGTACTAGTGAGGTACCTACAAGACCAACATAGGCAGGTTATTTTCACATATTGTGGCATAGGAAGAGTTAAAAGGAAAGTATTTAGAGATGCAGTGTAACAGAGTACATGGTCAGAGTGGCTGACTTGCCTCTTATCCATGAAAACTTTGACTTCTAAAGCCAAGGGTTCCCGCTTTTGCTAGTTGCCTCTAAATTGTCAGCCTGTGTATTTTCACTTCCTTGATTCATGATGATAAGGGCATTGTGGTTTTGCTTAGCAAGCAGGACAAATGAGAAATTAGGAATGGTATTTATATAATGACTGATTAGCTCATTGCCACAAAAAAAAACCTGTTTATAAGCTGGGTAGCAGTATATGTTGGTTTGACAGAGACAATTATTGTTGTTACAAAATAATTATTAATTAGTAACTCACTTCCACTCTCAAAAAAAAGTTCAGATGATTAATTATAACATGCCTCTTTACTATGTGTGAACAAGATCTAGTGCAATGTATATGCTAAAAAAATAAGTAGGCCTAATGAGATTCAGTAAATCATAAAACCTCTACAGTAAAAAAGAGAAAGAAATGAAGATAAATTATTCAAAAACAATCAAGAGAAAACAAAACAAGAGCTACTACATACCTTTTAATAATAATCCTGAATGTAGATGGCTGGAAGACCTGCGAGAAGATTCTTAGAACAGACTTTAAAATTCAGCAGAGAAACATGACAAAAGTCAATATACAAAGATCAGTAGTGTTGGGCATGGTCATACATGATGGTAACCCCAGAAATCAGGAGGCTGAGGCAATTTAAGGGCAGCCTGGGTTACATAGTGAGACCCTCTCCCAAAGCTAAATACAACAATAAACAACTCAAAGCTTTTCCACAATGCCAATAACAAACTTGCTGAGAAAGAAATCATAAAGCCCCATTACAGTAACCTAAAAAAAGAAAACCTAGAAAGAAATCTAACCAAAGAAGTGCAATACCTCTGACATGAAATTGTAAAACACTGTAAGAAGAAACTGAAGAAAACTCAAGAAAATGTTGGGAAGATGTCCAATAGTAACGAAGCAGACAGATTAATATAGTAAAATAGCTATGTCACTAAAAACAATCTATAGGCTCAATGCAATCAGCATCAAAATACTAATGGAATTCCTCACAGAACTAGAAAACCAATCCTAAATTCATGTCAAAACACAAAAGACCCCCAAAAATAAAAGCAATCCTGAGCAAAAAGAACAATGCCTGGTGTACCATGATAAAATCAGACACGCAGACCAGCAGAATAGAATAGAGAATCAGGATACAGTTAATTGATTTTCAATAAAGGTGCTAAAAACATACATTGTGGGGGAAATAGCCTTTTCTACAAACGATGCTGGGAAAACTTAAGATTCACTGGAGAATGAAACCACAGGCCTATCTCTCACTCTGCACGAGAAAGCATAACCCTAAAACCTAAAATTTTGAAACTGCTAAAGGAAACCCAAAGGAACATATTTCAAAATACAGGCATAAGCAATTACTTTCTGCATAGAACTCCATTCATCCAAGAAATAATAGTAACAATCGACAATGGTATTGAATCAAATTGAAAATCCTGTATAGCAGAGAAAACAGTTAAGAGAATAGAGAAGTCAGCTTACCGTAATTACTGTAATTATTTCCTAGCTATTCACCTGACAGGGAATTGATACTCAGAATGTATAAAGAACTCAAAATCTTGAACACCTAAAGAACAAGTAAATTCAATTAAAGTGTGACTTTGGATAATTTACTAGTAAGAATTAAACTTGTAATATAGCAAAGTATTTTTTTAAAAAAAAACTATCAAGTGATAAATTTTGATAATTTTTTAAAAAATATTTATTTATTTATTTATTTGTTTATTTATTTGATAGAGAGGGAGAAAGAGGCAGACACAGAGAGAGAATGGGCACACCAGGGCCTCCAGCCACTTCGAAAGAACTTCTGACACATGGGCCACCTTGTGCATCTGGCTTTATGTGGGTACTGGGGAATTGAACTCGGGTCCTTCTGCTTTACAGGCAAATGCCTTTCCTGCTTAGCCATTTCTCCAGCCCAATTTAGATAATTATTAATGATACAATGTGATAGTCAGTGGAAATAATACTATCTTATGAAAACTCACAATTCATTCTTTATCTGTATTTTCAGTTTATAGATTGTTCCTTTTATTTGTATTTCACAGTTTTATTCATTAATAGTATTATGTGATTCATATCATTTGCATTCTAGTAAGGCCATCACATAGTACTTTTGTTTCTGTTTCCTTTTAAAAATGACTGTGTGTATACAGCATCATGCACTGGTCCACAGGACTTCATTCAAGCATCTGCTAAACATTTAAATTTTCATTTTTCACTCAAAAGAAACTGCCAAAAACATCTGCATAGCTTTGATTTTTGGCTTCTCTGAGGTTACTTCTGAGTCTTTTCACAGGGTTATCTATGAACAAATATTTACAGCCTTCTATTCATTCTCTTTATATCAAAATCAAAGGATCAAAGTTGGCAATACATTTTCTAAATTAGGGCAAATGAGATCATTTTCACTGCCTCACCAACTTTGACTCCATTATCAAAGTAAAATGTTAAATAAATTTTTGATTGATAGTATTGATTTAGCAACCTAAAGTTTTGATGATCATCCTACCTTAACTCACAATATTTGAAATGTACTTGATTCTTTACTCTCAAAAAAGAGTAAATATACCTTTTCTTTTCCAAATATATTTTCAGTAAATATTAACCACATTGCTTTGCTTAGAGCTTTGGTCTATAAAATAATGAATTTGAATCTGATAATTTTTGATCTTGCCAGCTATATATTTTTTTAAACTTTATGAAATATTGAGGGGCTAGGGAGACAGCTTAGGTAGTTAAAGTGCTTGTGGAGCTGAGTTTGGATCTCGATATCCACATAAAAGCTATGTGTGCCTATAATTTCAGTGCCAGGGAGGTAGAGACAAGGGGATCCTGGGGTTCAATGGTTAGCTGGTCTAGCGAAATCAATGATCTCCAGGTTCAGTGAGACACCCTGTCACAAAAAAATAAAGGATAGAGTAAGTGAGGAAAACACTTCATGTTGATCTCTGGCTGCCAAACACACAAGCTTGAGTACACAACACACACACACACACACACACACACACACACACACACACACACACACACCGGATTGAGATTATGTGTGTATAAAAAGCGACACCATCTCAAAGATGTCATGAAGCTGGTAAGTGGAAGTCAAAGATCTCTGACACACCTTCCTGCCTCAGAAACCCATGCTCTTTCGAGTATTCTACTAAAAGGGTAAGGGTCCGACCAAACTTTAAAACATTCAGCTGCCTCCCAACAAAAAAAGCCATCTCTTACTCACGACTGCCACCTCTGGACCATGCAGATGGGTGCAGAATGACTGGGGCGTGAGCACCTCTCCTGTGACTGCCTGCTTCTCTGCCACCAAGAGGAAAGAATGAGTGCTGAAGTAAACATAATCCTCTGCCCAAAGTTCTGACCACCCTCCATCTGTTCTGCTCTCTTACTCCTCCTCCTCCTTGCTAACTGCATCACATGGATTCAGTTACAGCTTTCTGCAGACAAGAAACACAGACCTCTGTACTGAGTGCAACTGATAGAGGGGAAGAGATGTGTTAAAAATAATTAACCTAAGGAGAACAAAATGAAACAAGCACGTTGCAAAATCGAGTTTTTTTTCATGAAAGGTCAGTGCCTTTAATTTTAAGCCAATAGGTGTGGCTGAAACACCCAGGTCACATGTGGATCAGCTGACACTCAAGCAAATAAAACTGCACATTGGTTCCATGTACTTGTGCAGAGAAGAAGTCCACAGAGACCCATCAGTCTCCTGGTCTGCGGAGAGGACACAAACAGCATGAGCACAGTGGGCAAAGTAAGCAAAAAAGATCTTACTGCTGAAAATGTATTCTCATTAGCATACTAAAGACATAGTTTTGATGAATCATCTAAAATTAATAACTAAATTAGAATCTGCAATGAAATACAATGTATAACATATGCTATCATATAGGATGTATATTGAAATGTAATGGAAATAAAGTATTACTAAATATCATTTTTAACAAGAACATTTAGAATATGGATCTTTTGAAGTCTTTATTTTCTACATTAAATTTTCAGTGTGGTGATAATTTATTTCAAGCTAATTGTAACTAACTTATAAGTTTAAAGTTAAAAGATATTTAATCAAAAAGCTATATTTATATTAAGAAACAAATAATTTAAGTGTGTGATGCTTTGTAATCATATTCTTTTTATGAAACAAGAAAGTTAAATCTGACAAGGGTTTTATGAGAGGAATTTTATTCAGAGAACTTTGAAATATCTTCCTAACCTTTCTACAAAATTTTGGCAAAAGGCATGCTGATTTCAGAGCATTAGATTCACCAAAGCTAAGAAAGACTACATCAATGTATAAATTGTAATTAAGAGAAGTGCATTATGCAAATTGTGAAATTTCTATAGAAATTCTATAGGACAGTGTTTTCTCCATTGAAAATCATCCTGGGCTGAAGAGATGGCTCAGTGGTCAAGGTGCTTGCCTGCAAAGCCTAATGATCTGGGTTCAATTATCTAGTGGGTACACGTAAAGCCGTATGTGCAATGGTGCATGCATCTGGAGTTGGTTTGTAGAGGCTGGAGGCCCTGGTGTTCCCATTCTCTGTCTGTTTCTCTTCTCTCTACCTCTCTCTGCTTAGAAATAAAACTGATAAAATATTTTAAAAGGAAAATCATCCTGATTTTACAAAACATTAATTATGAAAATTAAATCACTTGTTAGCAGTGAGGACATGCATATTTGGTTCTAAGTTTTCCACAGACTTATACTTATTTGTTCAGTGTGCTTAAGAATGAGAAGTACATTCAGGCATGTTGTTCAACTAATCCATGTGGTTTAATTAATTCTAAAGTCGTCTTTCTGCCAGTGTATGTGCCATCTTAGGAGTGGATCACAACAGCTCACAATAACACTGTTGAAGATTTCCAAGGTTTCTAGCTACTCTGTGTGACATGGCAACTCCATAATGTTAAGATTGGTTGGAAACAGAAATTGTCAGTTACCAGTATTCTATTCTAACTCACTTTTTTATTCATTACTAGTTTTTAGAATGCCATATTTCATTTCAAAAGAAAAATAGTTTAAAAGGTAAAAAACAAATTTGGCTTTGAAGAAATAGTGAATTCATAGAGCAAAATTATGCAATAGGTAATCAATGTTCTTTGTTGAAACTGTCAATAACATCTCTGTGATAATCTTTGGTGTATGTTTATATTTCCTCAATCAGCAAAGTAATAATGCCTTCGCCAGGCATGGTAATCCTGAAATTTCAAGACTAGGGAAGCTAAAGCAGAAGGATCACAAGTTCAGGTTCTCCTACAGAAAAAACAAGGCTTGGGGATGTAGTTCAGTAATGAAGCACTTGTCTAGCATGCACAAGGTCCTGGGTTCAGTCCCCAGCATTGCAAAGTATATTCATAATTATAATTTATATTTAAGTTTACGAGCCAATGGTTGTGGGTAAGTAAGCAATTTCAGAATAGTTTTGAGGATTAGAAATGAACACCTTTAGAGAAAAACCAAACCAAAAAGGAAAAAAAACCCACACATAAAGATGGCCTCAATGTGGTGCTTGGCAGATGGCTCAGTGGATGAAACACTTGCCACTCAAGCCAGGGTCCTGGAGTTCAGATCCCTAGACTCCATGTGAAAGCTGGAAGCTATGGCGGGCTTCTGAAATCCCAGAAAGAAGAATTTCCTGAAAGTTTGCAGACCAGTGAGCAAATGCAGCAATATGCAATAATGACAATAGAGAAAGCCAGAACCAACACCCCAAAAGGTGTCTTCTAACCTCCACAGTGTGATATATACACACCACACACACACACACACACACACACACACACACACACACACACACACCCCAAGTTTTTGTGAAAGATGGCTTCAATGAATATAGTCCTCTTTACCTCTGTGTATTATATTGTTTATGTTTTCCTGTCCTTATGTGAAGGTGTTGCATGTTTTTAAAAGCATTTTCATTCTTTTATAATCCAGAAGTGTTCATTTCTATGTAACATTTATTAGGTACCAGACCTGGGGATAAATGTTGCATGTATAAAGTAGAAGAGGCATAACCCATGACTTCAAGAGCATCACTGTTGTAGACAGCTTCATGTTGCTTAGATGAGCATCCAAACCAGACACACTTTTGTGGAGGAAGGGATTTATTTCAAGCTTGCAGATCCAGGGGGAAGTTCCATCAATGGCAGAAGAAGCTGCTTCCATACATCCAAGCAGAGAGAAACAACCAAGCAGCCAGCAAATACCAAAAGCAGCAAACACGAAAGGGCAGCAAGCAGCAGCCCCTCCCCCCCCACACACACCAGAGCTCAGACTGCTCTGCATACCTTTAGCTGGAAATCAGGTCTACCCATCAATACACAGGGCTGGACCCCAGGATCTGCTCCCAGTGATTCCTCCTCTAGCCAGATGGCTGGAGACCCAAGTTACAAGCTTAAATAAAACATCTGAGTCTATGGGGGACATACATTCAAACTACCACAATCACCATTCTGCTTTTCTAGGTAATTAAATGCAAAGCAGCTGTGCTGTGGGAGAAAGGGAAGCCCTTCTCCATTGAGGATGTTGAAGTTGCACCTCCCAAGGCTCATGAAGTTCGAATCAAGGTGAACCACTTTTCAGCTTCAATTTAAATTTAGGTTTAAAAAAGCTCAGAGAATATTCAAAATGGAAACAACCAGAAATAATTAAGAGCCCTTTTTATATAGTTATCCAGAAAATGAAGTACATTTGTTGTTAAGATAAGCTACTAATATAAATTGTGAAATTTTTAAAGTGACTAAAGACAATGTATATCATAATCATAATAAAATTTTAAAAAATCTATTCATGAGTTTATATAGAAGAAATATGCAATGTGATATATTTCAAGATTTCAAAATCAATTAATATTAGCTGTTTCCTGGTGTTAATTTCCAATTCCTTAAAATAGCATGCATTCTATATATTACAAAAAAGCAAATATACAATAAATCATTTCACAGGATCAATTATTTTAAATTGGTTAATTTGAGAAAGGAAGGTAGATATGAAAGCATACAAGAAATAAACTGAATCTTTCCTTTTAGAAAGAGTGGGTATTATTAGCAAGACCCCTACAAGCTCCACAGAAGCACAGTTTCATGAACATTGGTCTTTTAATCCTCCTGAGCAGCATGGCCTTGGCTAGAGCTAATCCTCTTCTCTCTGTTCTGTAGATGGTGGCCACAGGAATCTGTCGCTCTGATGACCATGCGATTAATGGAAGCTTATTTTGCCCTCTTCCTGTGGTCCTAGGCCATGAGGGAGCTGGCATTGTGGAGAGCATTGGAGAGGGTGTGACTAGAGTCAAACCAGGTATGGAGGGCACTCTCGGGGATTGTGTTTGGGTTCAGTATCCCTGGATGAGGAAACCGAAGCAGTGAGGAATGAATATGCTTGCCCAAGGCCTAGAAGGTCCCTTCTTCCCCTTTCTCCTTACCTGACTCATTCGGTCATGCTGCCTTCAGATGGTTATGGTTTTTCTCTTTTGACACCTGGTCG
This sequence comes from Zapus hudsonius, assembly GCA_004024765.1. Classification (NCBI taxonomy): domain Eukaryota; kingdom Metazoa; phylum Chordata; class Mammalia; order Rodentia; family Dipodidae; genus Zapus; species Zapus hudsonius. Next base: position 34,663 of record PVHP010007927.1, read on the forward strand.
TTGATGCCGGGCACCAGCTTAGAGCCTCTGGACTGAGGTCAAGAGGCACTGTGCCTGTCAAGGTGGAGATCAGAATCTAATAGCATCTTCTTTCAAGAACCAATCAGAACTACAAATAGGACCAGGAACAAACTGCAAGTCTAGGTTGTGGGTCTTTAAGTCAGTGTATTGAAACTGTGCTGAGCTCACAAAATGAAGGCTGTAAGGCTGACTGGGTCAGCAAGACCTCTTTGGAGTTTGCTCTTCCATCTCCTCTTTTTATGTGGCCTTCCCTCCAGAACGCAAAACAACCAAAACAGACTACATAAGAGGGAATGGGGCAGGGATAGCAGAAAGTATCCAGCCACGCTGGCATTTTTATTAGTCATGGCTAAAAGTCATTGCTTACAAATTAGTAATTATTTTATTACTTGTGGTTTAAGTGTTAATGCGTGTGCAAAGGTAAAAGATAAAGACAAAATTTCCATATCAACATCCTCTCATAAAGGTTATAAAACAAAATAGGTCAAGTATTTTCTGAGAGATAGGTAGTATATATAAAAACAAAGAATATGGGGGGGGGAGAAATGGCTCCACAGTTAAGGCACTTGCCTACAAAGCCTAACAACCCAGGTTCAATTCCCCAGTACCCACATAAAGCCAGGTACACAAAGTGTCACATGCATCTCGAGTCCATTTGCAGTGGCTTGAAGCCCTGGTGTGCCCGTTCTCTCTGTCTGTCTCTCGTCTATCTCTCTCGGTTTGCAAATAAATAAATAATCTTTACAAAAACATGTATAATTCTAAAAAGATTGCTTTATCCAGTAGATTCAGCCTGCTGACAGAATAAATAATTTAGTTGAAGTTAAGCTTTTAGTATTTCCTTTAGTTGGAAGTAATTATAAAGTGACATCTTATATTCCACCCCTACTCTCTCTACAGCAGAAAAAATAGATAATGCAAAAAAATGTTATCTAAAAACATTTGAAAGTAAATTTTTACTTTCAAAGAAAATATCTCGGGGTTGGGAAGATGGTTTAGTGGGTAAGATCATTTGCCATGTAAGCAAGCAGACCTGAGTTGGATGCCTAGCACCCACATAAAATCCTAATGCTGAGGGTGGCAAAGATAAGAGGAGCATTGGGGCTCTCTGGTCAGCCAGTCTAACTGAAAAATTGGGGAGCTCTAGGTTGAGTGATACTCTGTGTCGGGGAAATAAAGTGTAAGAGCAGTGGAGGACACCTTCCCACTCACGTGCACAGGGCCCCCACATCTGCACACATGTGCATACACAACATACATGGACATCACATACGGCATGCCCATACACACAGCAAAACAAAAAAGAAAATACCCAATTCATTGTTAAGAGTTGAGTTTTTTCAGAGTGATTTCTAGAATCTAATCATGTTTCTTATTAGATTTCCTCAAAAAAGTAGAATAATTTTAAAAAGTACTCACTTCATAATAAGCATGTTTGTACACACAGCAAAACAAAAAAGAAAATACCCAATTCATTGTTCAGAGTTGTGTTTTTTCAGAGTAATTTCTAGACTCTCATCATGTTTCTTATTAGATTTCCTCAAAAAAGTAGGATAATTTTTAAAAGTACTCACTTCATAATAAGCATGTTTGTTTCAAAAAGCAAAAAAGAATTATCAAAATTATTTTTCATTTTAAACTATAACCTATTTTGATGATGAAATATGCATTATATTCTTTATTATTTTTAATTTATTTTAGTTTAAACAACTAATATACAAAATATCAGTTCTCCTAACATCTAGCAAAACTGTGGCTACCCACTTGCAATTAAAATTTATATTTACACTTAGAGTGAGAATGTTCAGGATTTGATTGATTGGGGCATAAGCAAGAGGATGTGTGCAAAATCCCCAGGAGAAACGAAGATCCACAACCTAATTGTTAATCCAGAAGAAATTCACCATTGTTAGTCCCTGCTGTTTTCTACATTCTCCTTTCCTCTTTGGAAATCTTGGACATATATAAACCCAAATGTAGAACAGTGTTGGCAGGCAATAACCAATGACATAACTGTGATTGGGCCCTATCTCTTGGAGACTTCAAAGACCACTCTGTTCCTCTACCTGTAAACTTTAAATTCTTGTGTTACTAGTTCCTATATAGAAATTCAAGTAAATTTTGTTTTATCCTGCTTCAGGTGATAAAGTCATCCCGCTCTTTACTCCCCAGTGTGGAGAATGCAAACTTTGCAAGCACCCAGAAGGCAACTACTGTGCAAAAAGCGAGTAAGTTTTTTACAGTTTCTTTGCACAGTTAATAAGCCTTCGCACGGGTCATCCTCCCATCTCGTATTCTTTCTGTGTCTGTGTGCTTCCCTGAACAGTTTGAAAAAACCTCGAGGGACCATGTTGGAGGGCACCAGCAGGTTCACCTGTAGAGGGAAGGTCATCCACCACTTCATCTGCACCAGCACCTTCACCCAGTACACAGTGGTAGATGAAATAGCAGTAGCCAAAATTGACGCAGCTGCACCTCTGGAGAAAGTCTGTCTCATCGGCTGTGGATTCTCCACAGGTTATGGCTCTGCTATCAAAGTTGCCAAGGTAGGATGGACCACGGCCTCCAAACCAGCTACATGGGCATATATATATAATATGTTCATAGATTTGAGGTGTTGATTCAATTATTAATAACTCCATGCAAACTCCAAAAGAAATTTGAAAGCATGTTCTTGAAAATTCACCTGCTCATTACAGGTAAAAATGCTGTTGCTACTTAGTTAAGAAAATAATTTCTCTTCAATAATTATTCTATATATTTTTTCATTATGTAATGAGTACATTTTAGGGTCAGGAATGCATTTAGTTGATCATTTTATCTACAATTATAGAGAAACTTATCTGAAACTAATCACTATAGGTTCTAGTGAGTTCTGACACAGCCAAAGTAAATGAAATGCAGGTTGGCTTAATCTCGGAATTAGGATCAAGTGTGTCGTCAAGCCTCGCCTGATACACCTTTTAACCTAGAGTCACCACTCTATGGATCCCAGGAAGAAAGCAATGCTTCTTTAGGAACACATTGATTTCACTCATCATGGGATCTCCCTGCGCATTTTCTCCCCACCATGAGCACACGCACGTGGACACACACACACACTCACCCACTCATGCTAACTTCATATACATTTCAGTAGTCATTTTTGAAAGCCTTCTCTCCCCTAAAGAGTGAAAATCTAGTATGTCTTTCATTTTGTGTGTATGCATGTTCATTGTTCATATGTGTGTGGATGTGGGGAGGGTGCACATGCATGGGTATGGAGGCCAGAAGATAGCCATGAATGTGTTATTCTTCAGTTATGTTGTCCACGTCCTTTTGAGACAGGGTCTTTTATTGGCCTGGAAGTCAGAACTTAGGCCAGACTAGCTGGCCAGTAAGCTCCACAGATTCACCCATCTTCACCTCCCCAACACTGGGAGTGCATCACTACACCCAACATTTTTACATAGATACCAGAGATCAAATTCAGGTCCTCATGTTTATGAGGCAAGTACTTGACTAAGATGTCTCCTTAACCCAGTGTTTATCATTTTATGAAACTAAAATCCAGAAACATAATACTATTTGCCCTAATTTTCCTAGTTGGACACTATGAAAGCAGAGACTAGAACATATTTCTCAAGATTTCTGCTGAATCTGAAACCATACTACATAGTGGCTATTACTTTAATCATGATCATGAGCTCTGAGTTTTTCTAAGTAAGATAGAAATATTATGCCCATAGCATTTACTCCTTGGTGAATGCATAAGAGGATACACACCCCTGATGGAAAATAACAATGAGATTACTTAGGACAGGAGATTAGGTTTATTAAATAATCCCTATATAATTAAAGCAACACAGAGCATATCTCTTCCCAATTTCTGTAATTATAGCCCTAAATCCAGTTAGACCTTGTGTGATTGCCTCATGTATCTTAGCAGGCAGTCTCAGTGAACCTACCTGAAGGCAGATGCCAAGAATTCTCATATTAATGGGGTTCACTCATTATTAAAATATAAATTGCCTTTTTGTTAGGGTATTATTCATTTTAAAGATAAAGACCCACAAAAATTACATTGGTCTCAAGCTGTATTTTCTTAACATGACCTGTCAGATTTCCCATTTAGGCTTTGCTTTAGGCCAAGGATGACTCATATGCTTCAGGGCTAACTTCTGCTCTGATTCCTCTGGTATGACTACTGAGAATGAATGAACCATGAACTGAGTTAACAACTATGATTGGATTACTTTTCATACTCTTCGAGTAACCTTGACCACTCATTCCATTGACCCTAAATTGCTTTTGTATATGTATAAGATACTTTCAATGGATCTTGCTATTTAGAGTCTAGAGCCATTGATATTTATAGCTTGAAAATCATCCAGCCCACTGGGTCTCAACTTGGGTTCCACATTGGAGTGACCTAGAAATGTATGGGATTCCACCCACAGATTCTGATTTTATTGGTGTAGCTATGACCTGCCGGCATGATGCACTTCTCCAGATAAGTCTAGAATATAGCAAGATTAGTGAACTGTTTAAGTGGTTCAACCTTCAAGTCAAGCGTGAAGCAACTATAGCCAAAAAGAGGTTTGCCAGCGGGTTGGAACTCAGTCTGCTATCAGACTAAGCATGGCACCTTCTGCTGCTTCAGTACTTCCTAACAATCAATAGTTGATTCTCACATTCTCTGGAAACTCAGGTCACGAAGGGCTCTACCTGTGCTGTGTTCGGCCTGGGTGGAGTTGGCCTGTCTGTCATCATAGGCTGTAAAGCAGCAGGTGCAACCAGGATCATCGCAGTGGACATCAACAAAGACAAATTTGCAAAGGCCAAAGAGCTGGGTGCCACTGAGTGCATCAACCCTCAAGACTACAACAAGCCCATCCAGGAGGTGATTCAGGAAATAACCAATGGAGGTGTGGATTTTTCATTTGAAGTCATTGGTCGGCTTGACACCATGGTACGTACTGGAGCTTGCCTTCTAGAGTGTGCTCTAGGCAGGAGATGTTTAATATGTATTACATGTAAAGATTTTTTTTTTTTTTGGTTTTTCAATGTAGGGTCTCGCTCTAGTCCAGGCTGACCTGGAATTCACTATATAGTCTCAGGGTGGCCTTGAACTCACAGCAATCCTCCTACCTCTGCCCCCTGAGTGCTGGGATTAAAGGCATGCACCACCATGCCCGGCTCATGTAAAGATATTTTTACAGTGATAATTTCCCACCTTTTGCTTGTTGTTTGGATTGTATAATTTTCTATTCTGAGAAATCATTTGTTGGAGCTCCAGTGGCACAATCAGTTGGCACACAACACTTACACAGAAATCTTTCTGGCAGTTAAGCACATTTATCTCAAGTTATAATTCTCCTGTAATGAGGAAAAGTTTTTGTTTTAATTGAGTCATTGCAAAATAAGTTTGGTTTTTAGTACCAACAATTCACTAAGCAAATTTATAAATACAAGTTCTGGTCAATTGACAAATTTGATTTCCTGCCACATTCTTCTCAAGTGTTATTTAATATTTGAAATTAAGTATTATAAGCTTTTCAAATATCATCGTTGGGCAAGACAGAATAATGAGCAACTTTGGGTCAAATATCATTTTGTTAACAGAAATATGCCCTAAGTAAAGTGACTGCTTTAAAAGTCACTATGTTTTTACCAAGTGAAGAACACAATGCTAGGCATTTAGCAAGTACCCAACACCTACATGTTAGAGTAAATCTTTTTTAAAAATCAATGAATTTTGACAACCCCAAAATTTAAAAATCATAGATTCTAGAATTGTTCATTGATTACATGAGACAATGCATATACAATACTTACCAGAGAGCCAGCTGCCATGTGATCAGCTGTCAATAAATGTCAGCTGATAGGAAGTACTAACTTCCAAGGTAACAGTGCTTGTGTCTCTGAAATACACATGGCATTACTTTCAAATAATTGCAAACATCATTCAATGCCTTAGGAAATATTTGTCTACTTACATTTCACCTAACCATACATCTGGAATTTTGCTAGAAAATGTTCACACACACACACACACACACACACACACACACACACACACACACCATTATTAAGTTTCTTCAGTAATTCTTAGCAGTGTTGGTAACAAAGAACTGTACCCCAATAAAAACATTCTTTGCAGCCTCTAACTGTGACAGCACACCATAAATATCAGAAGTTCCAAAAAAGGATAGAACCCCCTCTTGATGGAGAGTCCTTCCAAAATTGGGGTTTCCCAACTTTTCTCAAGATGAGGCTGTATCTTTCCTCATCGTTTTTTTTATAGTAAGCTGGTTTGTCACTTTATTTGAAGATTCCAAATATCTGATATCCACCTGCCATGACTGCCCTGTGCCAGGGAACAGGCTGGTACTCATCCATGAGGCAGGGGTGGTTTCCCATGCAACACCAGTAAGAGGCTAGACTGTCATTCAAGTGTAAGTTGTCTGAAAGTCTCATATTTCAGAATCAAAAGACTAATCATCATATATCATGGGCAGTTCTAAATTATTTTTACTCTAGAATATGTTCAAAACATGGACTTGGGAGGGAAGACCTTCTGGTCTATCTTTTGAGGCCCTAGAACCATAGGTGCAGTTTGATGTAAAACCAATACACCCAGGACTGGAGAGAAAGCTCAGTGGTTAAAGGAACCTGCTCACAAAGCCTACAGGCCTGCATTCAATTCCCTAGAAACCACAAAAAGCCTGGTGAAAAGTGGTGCAGGCGTCTGTGATCTCAACCTGCTTACAACAATGGAAAGTGGAGTCAGGAAAATCCAAAGCTCACTTGACCAGCTAGCTAGTCTGACATTCATTAGCAGTGGCAAGAGACCCTGTCTCAAAGAAGGTGGAACACAACACCTCAAAGTTGTGTTCTGACCTCTACATACACCCCTCACCGCACATATAAATAAATAATAAATAAATACTTTTTAAAAGCCAATACATCTTTTAGGAGTTGAAAAAATGTCTTCAACATGTCCAGTGTGGGTATAAACTGTAGGCTGGAGATTCATTGGAAAGACAGATGGCTCAGTGGACAAGAGACAACTCTTGATCATGTGATCACTGTTTGTTGCTTACCACCAAAATATCTGGCTCAGAGTACTAGGTTCAAAATACTAGTTATAAGCGAAAACTTAATTAACCAATAAGCCAATTAAATAACCAATAAATTGCTTGAGAATTATGTAATGATCAGGCAATATTCTTTTTTGAAGACCCAGACTTTACACATTTATAATGATAGTTACTTATTAGTTTTTAAGAATTAAATACACATAACTTTATCCATCTACTCTTTCATTCAAAATGTACTTTTAAGCATTTTTTAAAGCTTCACCATTATCCCAGCAACAACGGGGAATGTAGCAGTAAAAGAAATCTCTTCCCTTCATTCAGTTACCATCTAGCTATGTCAGTATTACATGAAACTGTGTAGTAAGTAGAAACCTTAATTTAATACACCTTAAGGATACCAAAGATTGATTCTTATTTCAGACCTCTGCCCTGTTATGCTGTCAGGAGTCATATGGTGTAAGTGTCATTGTAGGGGTGCCTCCTGGTGTCCAAACCCTCTCCATAAGCCCTATGGTGCTGCTGACTGGACGGACCTGGAAAGGAGCAATATTTGGTGGTAAGTATCTATCTCTGAGGATCAAATTATCATTAACTTCCACGTCCCATTTACAACAGACAAGGTCAGGCTTTGAAAGGCAACATGGTGGAAAAGTAATTAAAGCCCCTGTTTTATCTACAGCTACCAAATCAATAGATGTAGAAATAATGCAGAATAATGTCCTAAGACAGCTTTCTCCAGCGTCCCCACAAACTAGCACCCTTCAGCACTGGATCTTTTTATACTGGTGACTATGTAAGACATGAAATTTTCTCCCAGGACACAGGAAATCTAATACAACAATTCATTCACTGCCCAAATTTGGACAGCTGCCTAATTTGCACATTGACTTTGTGTGTAAGCATCTATATATACTATCTAGGAAAGAACCAATAAGGGCTCTCACACAAGTGAAGAGCTTCAGTTTATCAGGGCAGTGTTATGAAAATGTAAAGTAATGCAAAAGACATTTGAAGCACTATGTCTGTTATGTACCTGCCTGGAACACAGCATTGCTATAAGTGATTTTTATTCTCCTAATGCTTCCACTTACCCTGCTTGACTTTAATAATGATTGTTTGCCTTTCAGGCTTTAAGAGTAATGATTCTGTCCCCAAACTTGTGGCTGATTTTTTGGCCAAGAAGTTTCCACTGGATCCATTAATAACCCATGTTTTACCTTTTGAAAAAATAAACGAAGGATTTGACCTGCTTCGCTCTGGAAAGAGGTAAATTTTAGTTTCCTTGTATGTTAGAGGATTGTCTAACAGAAACAGTGGAAGGATGAGAAAAAACTCCAGGTGCTTTGCATATAAACATGTGTGACCCAAGGCAAGTTACAAAACTAAGCTCATATTATTCCCATTGTAGAGGTTCTACAACCTCTACAATGGGAATAATATGAGTGCCTGCCTCATGGTGTTGCTGTTCAGGTTGAGGGTTAAGTGAGATAATGCTTGAAAAGCTTCTACTTTGCATGGCATGGCAAATAGCAAGAAGGTTTTGCATGCTATTACCCATTGTTACATTTCTTTTGTTTGTGCACATGTGTGTGGAGTAGTGGTGTGTGGGTATGTGGTGTATGCATGTGTGCATGTGTGTGTGCATGCACACACATGTGCTGAGGTTGGAGAAGCTCATGGTTTTCAAGGGAGCCCAGTGACCCTCTTGTCTCTGCTCCCCTCAGTGGGTAACAAGCATGTATGTAATCGTGCCCAGTTTTTTTAGTGTGGGTGCTGGAGGTCAAACTCCTTGTGCTCTTACCAGCGGAGCCATCTCTAGAGTGCGTCATTGTTAGATTTCTTCTGGCAGGCCTGGCGCTCTCAGAGTAAGATTTTTTTCCTAGCATGCTGATGCAGAACTGCAGTCACTTCCCAGTCATTTTCAGGGTGAGACAAGAGAGGTGATCACTGGAGAGAAGCAGATGAGGATAAATTGCTCCTCTCACTCAGCCTTAACGCACAGGGAAGGGAGTGGCATGGATGGGAACACAGATGGATTTCTGTGCTGCACATCACATGTTCCATTTATTCCCAGGGTGAGTGTAAATTGTAGAAATGTGAAAACAATTTCTTTTCTATTCCAGTATCCGTACTGTCCTGACATTCTGAGACCATACCGATGTCTTTCCTGGGAGCAGTCTTGTGTCCTCATCACACAGCGTCCAGAGCACCGCCTGGAAAACACCTGTGATTCTGAGCTTTGGGAACACAATCAATAAAATTCTCATTCAAGCTTTCCAAAAGATACTGACATTTCCTTGAAATCATTTTTCAAGCAAATGTTTAAAATCCAAGTGAGACTCTTGAGCACCAGAGGAACTCAAGGGGAACTTGCGAGTGCTCAGCTGTCCTTCCTACTCCTCTGACTTGGGTCACCTGCTCTACCCTGGAAAGCTGTCTTCTGTGACATGGTTTCTATCTTCTGAAACAGCAGTCATTGAAACTCAGTGGAAGGACCTGCCTCCCCTAATGCACATGTGATAGCTATTGTGTGCAGTCTTCCTCCTCTACCTCTCTGTCCACTGTCTCTACTTTCTTCTTCATGAAACACACCAAAAGCATAGCCTGGGGATGGGTAGAGCTGTGTTTACACTAGAGAAGATCTAAACCAGGGGACTTCTAACCCCAGGGAATTTCTCAAGAACTCACAGGAAATGTGGCGTATTTTCATAAAGTGACATGCCCTTACTGATGTTATACAATTTTGTGTTCAGTGAATATGCACTTATCCTATGAGTAAAAACAAGTACTCATGCTTAATGTGACAGTAACTGTTATGCTAACTTAGCACCTCCACAAATCGTATGTGGACCTAAAGGAATGGCACAGATGAACTCTAAATTAACCCTATGGTACTCACAAGTCATGGAATCTTCTCTAGGACTAGACAGTTGCCATGACACAATTCCTAGAACATTACTCCAAAGCAGAAGTAAAAGAAAGTCTGTATGTGACAACTCTTCACTTCTACACCTGATTAGTCATTCTGTAGCAAGTGCTTGTTTCACCTCAAATATTCTATAATGACCTCTGTTGAACGTTCCCTGAAAATGGAGCAATTTTATCAAAGTACATTAAATTGTACTTGTCTAGCAAATACCTAATAATGTTCAGGAAGTAGATTATTGCATGAAAATAAAAGAAAAAAACAAGCTGGGGTCAGTACTCTTGACGAGAGGAAGGTTATATATGTGGATTTGGCTTCTTCATTTCACTCACCAAGGACTTGGGGACCAGAAAACAATCTCCACAGCTCTGTGACACTTATCAAGAGAACCCAGAGGTTGCTCAATAGCTCACAAGCTAATGAAGAACAATTAGAGACTGGAGGAGGCAAGAACTGGATTCTGTACCTCAGCTTGTTCCTTCAAGCATCCAGCATGTCAGCAAATGATATCACAGCTTTATTATTCGGCAAAAGCAGGTCAACTAGATCCCTAGATAATTCTTATCTAATATGATATCCTCACCCAGAAACCAGCAATTAACACCTAGCTAGTTGCTTTAAGGAAACATAATATAACTACACTTTTGGAACATAGATTTTTAGTTGATTGGAAATATAAGCTACAAATATCACCTAGGTGGTCCATGTTGCAGGGCAGGTTGGATAAAGACATTAGGAAACAGGCTAAGGATTTCTTCTGAATCTGAATTCAAGCCTCCAGAAATGGGAATGAAACAAAAGCCAGATGGAAGGAAACTCTTCTCACTTCTCTTTGCCAACAGAAAGGAATTTGAAAGCTTCGGGTTTTGGTTTTTCCAAAATCTTTAAACAACAATGATAGTTTGAAAGGAGCCAAAAACTATTTATTTCACAATTGCACCCTTGATCTCCTTCGTGGAATCTCAAAGAACTCACTGCTTGCCTTCTGAGCATGACAGAGACCCAGTGATAGGTCTCTCCTCATTCTCCTGCAGGTCCCAGGAAAGGAGGAAAAGTCAAGACAGGGAGGGAATGACAATCACAACTTATAACCCAAACTGCCACATGGTGGAGAAAGGGTCCATAGGGTGATGATGTTTACATTCTATGTTCCATTTTGAAAAGATGCTGATTGCTACCTAATGCAAATACTCCTCATTTCAAAGATGATTTTTTTCTTGAATTCCCATCTTTACTTGGTGTAAGCTTTTTCACTTGTTCCTTGACAATTTAACACATGTATATACTGTGTTTTAATCATATGCACCCCCACTGCCCTCTCTAGTCCTCCTTTCACTTCAACTAAACCCCTCCTCCTTCCTACAACTTACCAGTGGCTACAGCACTGATGAGAATGATTCCTTCTCCCTCAGCACCCAGATTGCTCATAGTTCCTCAGAGTAAAGTGGGGCCTCAGGAGCTCCTCCCCACCCATGATAAAACGCTGACTAGCCCTATCTTGTGTGGGGAGGAATTTGACTGAGGGAAAGTTGGGAGAAGACAAATACCAGACTCAGTATTCAATTGATAAACAGAGCATTGTAGGAAATTCAGACAGTTCTGTTAATTCTGAACTTTACCTTGAAGAATGTCTGAAGCCTTATAACAATGATTCGTGAATTCTTTGGGGGGGGAAAAAAGAGATGTTTTTCCCCCTTTGGAATTTTTGGTAAATGGTACTGAGCAGATCAGTAATAAGATTAGATGGTCACATTAAAAACTCATCTTCACAGTGGTCACAAGGAGGCTTCAGATGAGGAGAGGGACAGAGTGAGGGGGGTTAGTGATGCCCAGGCTAGAGAGGAGGAGACATGCTTAAAGCAGCAGTAGAGAGAGCACAAGACAAAGGAGGCATGTTTAGTAAGCACAGGCCACTCGCCATCAAGATCCAGGGAGCATGGGAGCAAGGCAGAGGGAGCTCTGCTTCCAAAGTGTGCGGCCTGGCAGCTCAGTGTACACTACAGTCCTGTTGTAAGTCCCATTTTAAGCCTAAACTATTAATATTAGCATCAGGGGCTGGGGGGACAGTTCAATGTCTTGCATTTGAGGAGATGGAGAGAGAAGGATTTCTGAGGCTCATTTGTCAGCCAGGCTAGCCAGTAAATGAGCTGTAGGACAATCAGAGACTGCATCTCAAACAGGTGGACAGCATTCCTGAGGACAATACCTGTTGCAGTCAGCTTTCTAGTTGCCGCGCAGAAAGAACCCGAGCAAAAGTGGCTTGTG
>PVHP010007928.1:9368-55126 GCA_004024765.1 Zapus hudsonius
AATTGAATGTGTTCTGATAGATCGATCCTCAGCTGATGGCAGTTTGGGTTTTACAACCTCGATGAAGCTGTGTTGTTGGGGGTGGGCTTATGGGGGTTATAAGCCAGCTTCCCCTTGCCAGTATTTGGCACACCTTCCTGCCGCTGTTTGCAGTGCTGTGGCAGAGGTGATGTCCAGCCCTCTGCTCATGCCATCGTTTGCCCTGCCAGAATGGAGTCTCCTCTCGAGTCCGTAAGCCAAATAAACCCATTCCTCCACAAGCCACTTTTGTTTGGGTTCTTTCTGGGCAGCAACTAGAAAGCTGACCGCAACAGGGGGGCTGGAGAGAGAGCTCAGGAGTTAAAGGTTGTTTGCTTGCAAAGCCTGATGACTCAGGTTCAATTCCAGATGCACAAAGTGGTGCATATGTCTGGAGTTCATTTGCAGCAAGCAGCAAGAGGCCCTGGCATGGCCATATTTACACACTCTCTCTGCTTGTAAATAAATAAAATATTTATAAAAAAGAAAAATTATTTTTACTAAAATGTTAGTTAAATTTAAGATGGGTTTATTACTGTTATTTTAGGGGAGCCAACACAGTTGCTCCTAATTTTAATAATTATTTTATTTATTTATTTTCAAGCAGAGAGAATGGGTATGTCAGGGCCTCTGGCTGCTGCAGCAAAAAATGGCAGATGCATGTGCCACTTTGTGCACCTGGCCCTATGTGGGTACTGGAGAATCAAGCCCCAGGCCGTTAGGCTTTGCAGGCAAGTGCCTTGACCTCTGAGCCATCTCTCAAGCCCCCAGTTGTTCCTAGTTTTAATTAATGGGAGGTAGACATCAGTACATACAACCCACATAAGCAAATCCCTATGGAGCCATTGGGAGGGTTCTAGATAATAAGAGTTTTCACACCAGTTCTTGAAGAAAATGAACAGGGCCAAACTTAATGCACGGAAGACATCTGGAAGCTGCTCACCTGCCTCGTTAGGCATGAATTAAGCAGTCTGCTATAAGAATTCTTGCCCCAGTCACATCTTCCCATCCCAATACAGAAAGCAGTTAATACTAAACTTAAGTCAAAGAAAAGGCATCAAGATTAATGGCACTGGAATGCATAGTGAGTAATTTATTAGGACTGCTTTCTTTTAATCCAAGAATGTTCTCACTGATTCATTCTAATTTTCCAGATTTAAAAATCCCTTTGTTAAATGCACAATAATGTAAATGCCATCTACCTAATACCCAAAGAATTCAATTTCACTTATCTCATGAATACAGCTAGCAGCGTTCCTTATACCACCCTTCCCAGGCTTCTAAAAGCAAAGAGGCCCAACAAGTAACCAATGTCACAATAACGGACACCTGGCACACCTGTGGGAAAATATGTACATAAAAATCATTTAGAAAATGAAACACAATTTGCCAGATGTGGTGTTGCACACCTTTAATCCCAGCACTCAGGAGGCAGAGGTAGGAGGATCACCATGAGTTCGAGGCCACCCTGAAACTAAATAGTGAATTCCAGTTCAGCCTGGGCTAGAGCAAGACCCTACCTCAAAAAACAAAACAAAACAAAAAAAAAAAAAAAAAAAAACAAATAAAGTAGGACTGAAGAGATAGCTCATCGATTAAGGCACTCGTCTAGGCACTGGGGTCCCCAGTACCCTCATAAAGCCAGACTCACAAAGTGGCACATGCATCTGGAGTTCACTTGCAACAGCTTGCCCTGGCATGCCCCATTTTCTGTCTCTCTTCTCTCTATCTCTCTCTTTTCTTGCAAGTAAATAAACATTTTAAAAATAAAAACAATAAATAATAAAGGAGTCGAGTCTTTCCACAAAATAGAGATAGAACTCAGCGAAAAGCATCTTTTATTTCTTAACCGTGACGCCCAATCCCCGGCAGCCTACAGAGTGAAGTTGTACACCATCTTCATTACACAGCTATGCCCACTGCAGTTCTAGAAACTGAGGGCATGGCAGTGAGCTCACCAGACCAAAATCCCTGCCCCATGGAGCTGGGAGACTCCCTCAAAACAGGGGGATGGAACGGGACCTGGAGGAGGCTCTCTCCTGCCTGGTGGCCACAGCCACTGTGTGGACTGAGGGACAGAGCTGTCCCAACCTTACACTCTGAAGAATTCCTGCCCTTCTCCATGGCAAGCCTGTGGTGCGGGCACACAGGAACTGTGCCAACAACCCACCCTCCCAAGCAATGCTTGAAGACACGCTACAAGTTGGCCATGCTGAAGGGTTTGCTGGACCACAGAACTTGAGAAGACTCCCCTCCATCCTTCGACCGGGCTTGAAACATGATGCTATATTCTCCATCTTTTGCAAGCAGACAGCCAGACAGAAGAGAGTCAGTCGAAGAGAATGGGTGCACCAGGGCCTCCGGTCACTGCAAATAAACTCCAGATGCATGCGCCACTTTGTGCAGCTGGCTTTAGGAGCTATTGGGGAAAATTGAACCTAGGTCATTAGGCTTTGCAGGCAAATGCCTGAACTGTTGAGCCATCTCTCCAGACCCTATATTATCCATCTTAAATATACTTTAAAAGCCAACAAGGCAAAAGCCTATTCCTCAGCCCCTAGGCTACTGGGAGGTGATGGGATCTAGGCCACTAAGAGCAAGTCCTTGAAGGAAATGGGGGTGGGGTGGCACCAGGCAGTTCTTTCCACTATCTTTTGCTTCCAGTCATAAAGAGAACAGTTTGGTTTCTCATGTGCTGCCTCTCCACAGACCCTAGGAAACAGGGTTAACCAACTGTGGCCTGGGACCCCTATGCTATGAGTCAAAATAGATCTGTTCTTTATTATTAATATTATTATTGTTGTTGTTAAGTAGAAACTTTGTATGGATACATCATGTATTGGCACCATCATTTCCCTCCTCCCTGCCCCCACTCCATTGAGGGCCCTCCTCAGGGGGATCGCTGGTGTTCACCATGGAGTTGTGCGGTATGAGCTGAGAGGAGCAGTCAGTCATGGGGAGGGGGAATCTGTTCTCTTTTTATAAGTGGATTATCTCAGGTATTTTATTACAGAATCAGAAAGCTGACACACTGCATTCTAGATAGATCCATTCTGTCAGCCAAAACACCGCCCTCAAAAGGGACAGATGAGGACAAGCAGCGCTCTGTTTTCTATGACAAGGCACCAGAGCCCCACGACTGGGCTTTTGCTGTGGACACTAAGGCTCTACAGGCAATTTCATAAAGCAGACTTCAGGGTCCGCTTCAAGTTTCTACTTCTATTTTTGCTTCTGTCTTGTTTTGTTTTTGAGGCAGGGTCTCACTCTAGACCAGACTGACTGACCTGGAATTCACTCTGTAGTCTCCAGCTGGCCTCGAATTCCCATTGCTCCTCCTATCTCTGCCTCCCAAGTGCTGGGATTAAAGGCTTACTTCTAATTGGTGAACTTCGCTTTGCACTAACCAGTGAAATATACATGTTTTTGCTGCATACAGCACATATTGAAGTAGACAGACATTGTGAAACATATACATGACCTCACAAAGTTATCATTTATGGCATTCTAATTCCTAGCATCCCTCCTGGACGTACCCCTACTTGGGACCTATACTAGTTTCTATTCACTCCCAAAGGCAACAACATCATTGAAATTTTCAGAGACCACACAGTCACTATAGACATTCACGGCTCAAGATATGTACACTGTCCCCAGTTCATTGATAATTCAAATTACTCCAGACTATTCTGTACCAAGGCCGCCTGACTCAATTATGATGACTCATCCATCCTTTAAGACACAAAACACTCAAGACAAAGGCCAGATGTGGTACGGTGCATGGCAAGAGTGCCGAAGGGTGTTCTGGACAAGAATCTGATAATGGCTCAAACAGGAAGAGAAGTGGAAAAGCGATGATTCTCAGTGGAAGACATTTTGCCCCCAGGGCACACCTGACACTGTCTGGAGTCATCTTCAGCTGTCACACTGGGATGGAATTAGCCAACAGGGAGAGGCCAAGGGTGCCACTGAACCGCAGGGCAGGTCCCTCTCGAATCAGCCAAAGTGCGGGTATAGAAACCGACTTACTGTGTGCTAGGCGCTCCACGGGTTTGATTGAGTGGGTTGGAAATTTTTTTGCTATTTAAATTTTAAAACCGACCAGTACAAAATAAAGCATGCACTTAAACAAGCAAAACCTTGTCACCACATCCCTGGAGAACCAGAGAGAGAGGGAAAGAGCAGTAAAGAACTAGAAAACTGTGTGCTCAGAGATTCGCGGCCCCCATGTTAATTCAGGTTTGTGTTCCCTGCAGGGAATCTGTCATCTTATAGACAGACTACAACAGGCAGGGACTGCAGAGATGGGATGGCTGGGTGCCCACCCTGCCCCCAGGGCTTGCCAGGTGACCTTCAGGTAGTGCTCCTGGCCGGGGTGCCCATGGTTTCCACACTGCAGATGATAGAAGGCACGTTGTTCAACTCTAAAATTCAGGTCCCATTGGCATTTTATTCTAAAGTCTTCCTGTCATGACAGTGTCTGGGTGCTTGGGAGAAGGTCATCTTTACCTGGTGAGAAGTAGAGTTATTCAGAGAGGAAGGGCAGCTATGCCAATGAGTATGAGCCTCTTAACACAAACTTAACTTATAAATGAAATTAAGAACTGTTCAGATGGTAGGGACAAAGTAGCCACTTAATACAGCAATGTTCTCGTCTCTAAACGAGAAAAGCAGTGAGCACAGGAAAACAATGGGGAGAAAGAGGAAGGGAGAGCCAGGGCTGGAGCAGAGGAGGTATGGAAGGCCAGACAGACAAAATGAAGTTTGCATTCGGTCACTTTCTTCCCCACACTGGCATGCTCTCACCACTGCCTCTGAATTTCACCTCAAGCCCAGCAGGTAGAAAATCTCCTCTGATGATAACAGCAAAGGCCAGCAGCTCACTGCAGCCATTCCCAGCTGTCTCTGCAGTTACTAAGCCCCTGCTGGGCAAGGGCGCCCTCTCTTAAGGCAGTATAGTGAGTCATCTCACTTCATACTCAGAGAAAGCCTTGTGTATGACTCTCATCTCTAATTCTCGTATGAAAAGGCCGCTGGAAACAGTTCAGCACATGATGAAATCTTGGCGGAAACCACAATGTATCAGACTTGATTATTTTTAACACTAATAAAACTAGCACTGAGACTTGCAATGATTCTCTAGGGTAACAAGATATAACATGATTAGGGTGAATGCTTAATCAGACACAAGGACAATCCTCTCAGTGACAAGTACAGTGAGACTCAAGGGAAGGAGGAGGCAAAGGTTGAGCAATGTGGGTGCCAATTCCTGATCAGCCAGGGTCTAACAGGATGAGCTTGGGACATCGAATTCTCAACCTGTTTCCTCTCTTATCCAATGCAGAGACTAAGGTCACAGAATTGTTTAAAAATAAATGAGAGGACTGGAGAGATGGCTCAGTGATTAAGGTGTTTGCCTGCAAAGCTTAATGACCCAGGTTCGATTCCCAAGTAACCATATAAAGCCAGATGCACAAAGTGGCACACATGTCTGGAGTTTGTTTGCAGGAGCTGAAGGCCCTGTTGCAGGAGCTGAAGGCCCTGGTGCACCCATTTATATATATTCTCTCTCATTCTCTCTCTCTCTCTCTCTCTCTCTCTCTCTCTCTCTCTCTCTCCTTGCAAATAAATAAATAAAAATATTTTTAAAAATAAAATAGATGAGGGCCAGGAGTGATCATGCGTGCCTGTAATCCTAAGCACTGCCTATAATCCTAACACTAGGAAGACTGAAACAGTAGTAAATTCAAGGTCAGCATGTACATAGCAAGTTCTAGGCCAGCCTGGACTACGTAATGAGACCCCATCTTAGATGATAGAACACAAATGATAGATGATAGATAGATAGATAGATAGATAGATAGATAGATAGATAGATAGATACCAGACAGACAGACATGATAGATGAGATGAGGCATTTACATGTTAAGCAGCTTTTGGAATACATACATTCTTGGGGAGTTTCTCTGGATAAACAGCATGATTCTGGAAGCACTTTTCCTTCCCTGCATTCTGCTCAATGGTGCTCACTCCTGGCTGGCATTCTGAAATCTCTCTGCCAAATAGCAGATGAGCTACACAAACAGATAATAAATGCAGCCAGGGGAGCTGCTATTTAGAGCAATCCTTTGGTTTAAGTGAGGAATTGTTTCATGTGTGAATAATCAGCTCTCAATTGCATGATTTGTTAGTATCTTAAAAGAATTATCTCATTAATGAGCTGCTGAGGAGACAGTGGCACTGTTCCTGAACTTGGACATCTGACGTGTCTATCTGCTATTTGGTGAGGATGTGATGAGGAGATAAGAGACAGGAGCTGCTCTTGAAACACACACAAACATTGCAAGCTTACCTCCAAAATAACCAGGAACAAGAAAGAAAGCCTGTGAAGCTGGGTATGAAGCAGAGGCTTGTTATCCCAGCTCTCAGGAGGCTGAGGCCAGAGGCCTGAGTATTAAGAGGCTAGCTTGAGCTACATTAGAGACCTTGTCTCAAAAACATAAAATTAGAAAAGAAAGGAAAAAGGGCAGGAAAGAGAAGGAAGAGGAAAGGAAAAGGAAAGAGAAAGAAAGAAGAGGAGGGGGAAGAGGAAAAGAAGGAGAAGGGAGAGAAGAGAAAAGAAGGAATGCGGAGGGCAGGAAAGGGAAGCATGAACTCAGGCCACTGAGTATAGCTCGGTACCCAGAGTGGTCAAAGCCTCGGCTAGACGCAAGAAGAGGTGGTGAGACAAGGGATGCCATGAGGGAGAACATGGTTCTCCCAGGAGTCAAGAGGAAGCTGAGGTCAGAGCCCTGCCCAGGAGGGTCAAAGACATGCCATGGACCAGGTGAATCAATAGAAAAGCGACCACCATGAGAACAAGGCTCCTGCACAGCTACACGTGCCCTGCACAGGTGCCTAGGAAGGACAGCATCCCTCAGACACATCGGTGGGCCATGCCCCAGCATGTAGACATACCACCTTGCTATCTCCCTTGCCCAGTTCCAGGGCAGCCTCAAGTTGCACCCAACTTCATAGCATGTCAATTGTACTCAATAACACTGCTGAAAAAGAAAACAAATGGCAGCTCCCATTCCAGAGAGAGCAGCGTAGCTTTCGGCTGACCACAGCCAGGCAGCCCCAAGGCCCTTCCACAGCAGCACAGCTACGAAGGCAGCCCCACCCCCACATGCCTTAATCCTGTTTCAAGTCAAAACTCTGATCACTCACCCGGCCCAAATCAGTAAGCATGATTCCCTTTGCAGTTGGTAAGAGCTCTCCCGCGTGTATGCATAAGCCAGCTATAATATGAGGTATAACATGGAACAGCCATTCGGCTTTGAGAATTTCACGAATGTGAAATTACCTCCTACTTCACAAACCCTCCCTTACCAGTATGGGTCATCTTGAGTTGTTTCATTGCAATGGGAACACCAACTCCCGTCTTAATACATAACTTGCATATTTCACAAAATAAGAAGATTAAGGAAGACTTGCAGCATTTGCTAAATAATGCAATATACATATTTTCTAAGCTTTCAGTTCCAAATTGGGGGCAGAGAAAAAGAACACCCCCCCATACACACACTTAGGGCGTACAGGTTGTCCAAGACCTGAGAAATCGGACAGTTTTTAGAAGAAATCATTGGGGACCTAGTGCACACCTGTGACCCCAGCACTCTGGAGGCTGAGATAGGAGGATTGCTGTGATTTCCAGGTCAGCCTGGGCTAAAGTGATACCCTGCCTCAAAAGAACAGAGTACCTGTAAAAAGAGGTCATCGGGAGGGAAAAATTAGCCACAATTTGGTGCTGTTTTAGGCCACCAAAATGCACTACCAGACCAGTAAGTCGCCAGCTACTGTGTGAAGACATGCCCAGCTCAGCTTGGTAGGGGCCAATTTGGGGGCACTTCCCGACCTGGGCCTGGCCAGCTTCGGACAGGCTGCTCCCAACCACAACCTCAATCCTTCAAGCACCCAATCTAGTGCTCAGACACAGCAAAGCATTCTAGTCAAAGAAACTGCTTTGGGACTGGAGAGATGGCTTAGTGACAGAGACCAAACTACCCGAGTTGGATTCCCCAGTATCCACATCAAGCCAGATACATAAAGTAGTACATGTATCTGGAGTCCGTTTGCAGCTGCTGGAGGCCCTGGCATGCCCATTCTCATTCTCTCTCTCTCTCTCTCTCTCTCTCTCTCTCTCTCTCTCTCTCTCTCTCTCTCTCTCCCCTCTTCTCTTCTTCTCTCTGCTTGAAAATAAATAAAAATAAAACATATTTAAAAAAAACTGTTTTTAAAACTTCCTCCCTTTCACTGAGTAACAGCTGAGTGGCCAGTACGCTGCAAACACTGGACTATCATAAAGGAAAAATCCACTTAGAATGGTGCTCAGTGGTACTTATATGAGCTTTAAGTGGCTGGAGTGGACATTGTCCCAAACCTGTTACGGTCCGATGAAAGGCTCTTAGATTCATGTCCGAAACTGGCCAGGCCCTGGATATGCAGACTGCTCGCCTATGGAGCATGGTCGCTGCATTTTGGCTGCCAAGGTACACCTGGCAAGTGCGGCCTGGAGCCTTCCAGAGAGAGCCCAGAGCCTGCGCAAGTTCCATAATTACCAAAAGGGAATTAGGCAAGCTGTGCTGTGCTTTTATAGACCTAAGAGTGATTTATTCTCCTGGGGCTAAATTGCAATCTGCTAGAATTCTTGGTTTGTTTTTGGTGGTGTTGTTTTCGAGGTAGGGTCTCACTCTAGGCCAGGCTGACCTGGAATTCACTATGTAGTCTCAGGGTGGCCTCGAACTCACAGCGATCCTCCTCCTTGCCTCTGCCTCCCGAGTGCTGGAATTAAAGGTGTGCACCACCATGCCCTGTCCTTGCTGCAATTCTTAGTTGTACCAAGAGGACAAGGATGGAGCTTGCGGGGGATGGTGAGTGCCCCTAAGCTTCTAATGGGGACAGCGGAAAGACAGAGGACACTGCTTTTCTCTAGGGGACAGTGTGCAGGATGCCTCACATCTTGCTTTAGCAGTTCTGCCCCTTGAGAAATGATCAAGGAATATGCTATCTGGAAGGAATGAGAGACCACCTAATCTATCCAAACTGAGTCTATATGGTATCCACAAGGCCATTTTTTTTTCTTTGTCTATAATGAGTTACATTATTTAGTGGGCCAACAATGAGTTGTTATCCCCAATTCCCCAATGCCCCCCTCCCCATCCCCAATCAGCTGGATATCCTCCTCCGTGGGTCGTCTGGATCAGTCCTTGTGGCAGGGGTCCATGGATAGCCTAGTACTCAGCCCGGTCCTCCTGGCCCAAGTGTGTTGTTACTGAGGGGTGCCATGCCTCTGATAATCTCCCCCACCACAGTTCTCACAATCTTTCTGCCCCCTCTTCCACTCAGTTCCCTGAGTCGTGGCGGATGAGTATTAAGGCTGCTTTAATGATGTGAGTTTAGGGGTCTTTGTGTCGAAAATCATTGGTTTCTGTCTCACTGGCTTATCCTGTGTTGATTGAATGCACACGGCCAATGTTTTTCTTATAGGAATCTAACCTTATCATTGAAACAATTTTTTAAACTATGTATAACTCTCATAGATGGATCACCACCCAAATTACTGGAAATCAGATATTAAACTCCCCACCATGACCTAATCTCAAGGCCAGATGTTGCCTGTGGGGATGCTGATGGCTGAGCCTACGTGTAGGGCACTGTTGATGTGTCCGCTTTCTACTTCTTTAACACACTGTTAAAACAGAAAGACTTGCTTTTAAGCACCTTGCAGAATGCCAAGGAAGCCATGATATGACTTAGGAGCGGGCACAGAATGGCACCTGCAAAGGCATAGCTAATAGTGACTCAGCTTTTCACTGGAATTTTTATATTAAAATATTTACAGATTTGAACACCCTAGTTTCTGTAGCACACATCAAAGCCCTTGTCCTTGTTGGGATACAGGGCAGAGGTCATGGTCATTGTGAACAAAATTGTGTGCAAAATTTAGGCAAAGACTGATGGAAGCAGCCCAAGTCACACACTAGGATTCCTGCTCCACCCTGAGGTTTCACGTCTCAGTCAGCTCTTTGGCCAAAGCTTCCATCAAAAAAAAAAAAAAAAAAGGCAGCAGGCTGGAGAGATGGTTCAGTGGTTAAGGCACTTGCCTGCAAAGCCTAAGGACCTGGGTTCAATTCCCCATTAGTGCCCATGTAAAGCCAGATGCACAAAGTGGTACATGCATCTGGAGTTTGTTTGTAGCATCTGAAGGCCCTGGTGCACCCATTCTCTCTCTCTCTCTCTCTCTCTCTCTCTCTCTCTCTCTCTCTCTCTCTCTCGCGCGCGCGCGCTCTCTCTCTCTTTCTCTCACTCTCTCTTTCTCTCTCTCCAAATAAATACAATATTTTAAATTTAAAAAAAATAAAAATAAATTAGGACCCTCTTCCCATTTCTTCCCATCTGAACCTGGGCAGAAAGAGGATGCCCAATGGAGAAAGACCACTTTCCTCCGCCCAGGAGGTCTGGGTACTTACAAAGCCCAGTTTTTTGTTTTGCCCAAGTATGTATACATTGAATGGAAATGTTTGTCCCCATGTCTCCTTCTAAAGGCGAATGATTAAAGAGTAATTTCAAGGCCATTTTTTTTGCCCATCCTTTCCAACCTGGTTATAATAAGCAACCACACTTCCTGCCTTTTAACTTAAACGTCTGTTCACGCATCACCGTTCTTCTTTGTTGACCTTTCCTTGTAGAGTGTTGCTTCAGAAACCTTCTTCAAAGGAAAGGTCAAAATGAAATGTCACTGGGAAAGATGCCAGGTGGCCAGCAGCCAGGGAGACACCTGGTGCTAAGGCCTGAAGCTACCTGTGATGTGTGTCCCAAGAACAAGGCAGGTGGACCAAGCTGCTGCCTGCAGCCTCCCCAGCACAGTCAAGTGCAGCATGTCACCAGGCACCTGGTCTACCCCTGAACTGCACCTGTACCCAAGAAACCCAGTGGACCAGCCAGGACCTAAAGTCCCCAAAAGAAGAGCCAGGACCCTTCACCCAGGTATGGGGCACACTGTCAGGAACAGCCAGCAACCGATAAAGGAGATAAGATCCCTCTCTGAGAAGACCGGTAATTTAGCTGAAGACAAGACAGAGATGTCAAGGGAATGCCAGAAAGACAGAGAGGGTTGGGCATAGTGGTGCACACCTTTAATCCCAGTGCTCAGGAGGCAGAGGTAGGAAGATTGTTGTGGGTTCGAAGCCACCCTGCACCCTGAGACTACATAGTGAATTCCAGGTCAGCGTGGGGTAGAGTGAGACCCGACCTTGAAAAACAGAAAGAAAGAAAGAAAGAAAGAAAGAGAGAGAGAGAGAGGGAGGGAGAGAGGGAAGGAGGGAGGGAGGAAGGAAAGGGAGGGAGGGAAGGGAGGGAGAGGGAGGGAGGGGAGGAAGGGAGGAAGGAAGGAAAGGGCTAGGGAACTAAAAGACACCATCAGGAGAGTGGAGCTGCCCCAGAATGCAGAGAAAGCACAGAGCCCTGAGACTGGGGAGGAACCCGGGATTCAATGTCAGGACAGAGGAGGAGTCAACGATGAACTCTCAAAATCCAGTCCTGGATTTAAAGACATGGGCCCTGAGATCTGGACTCCAGAACTGCATTTCCTGTCCCTAGTTACCAAGAACAAGAGGGGCTTGCACTTCAAATACATAATGAACTTAGACAACGTCTAAAAGACAGTGGGGTTCAAAGCAATAGCGACTCATTATGAATGACACCTTCTCATACCAGTTCTCACAGCTAATCAGAAGGGTTCATTTCATGTCACTATTGCTTCCATCATTCTTAAAATTACTTTGAACCCCATTGTCTTAAAGTGAAATTCACTCAGGAAAATATTTTCATCAAAACTTAGTGGTGTACTGGAGAGCTGGCTCAGTGGTTAAGGTGCTTGCCCACAAAGCCTAACAACCAGGATTCAACTCCCTAGTACCCACGTTAAACCAGATGCACAAAGCAGTGCATGCATCTGGAGTTTCATTTGCAGTGTCTGGAGGCCCTGGTGTACCCATTCTATTTCTCTCTTCCTCCCTCCTTTCCTTGCAAATAATTAATAAATAATAATAACCCTTGGCAGATGCTGATTAAAGTCTAGATTAACTCTAGACTTCCAAGTTTTTGGTAGTTATGTAAGAAGGAAGATAAAGATACTAAAAGGGGGGCTGTGGAGATGACTCAGTGGTTAAAGGCACTTGCTTGTAAAGCCTGACCACTAGGTTCGATTCTCCAGTACCCACATAAAACCAGATGCACAAAGTGGTGCATGCTTCTGGAGTTCATTTGCAGCAACGGGAGGCCTTGGCATGCCCACACTCATTCCCTGTCTCTCTTTCTCTCAAATAAATAAAATAAGAATATAGTACCATAAGCTGCTTCTAACTTGGGTCAACTCCCAGTATCTTCTTTTTTTTTTCAAGGTAGGGTCTGGTCTAGCCCAGGTTGAGCTGGCCTCAACCTCATAGTGATTCTCCTACCTCTGCCTCCCAAGTGCTGGGATCAAAGGTGTGTGCCACCACGCCCACATATTTTCATTTTTTTATTAAAAAAAAAAAAAAAGAAAAACAACTTTCTTTGCTTTGCTACTGAAATGTGCCATCTGCCAAAAAATTTGAAATGTGCAAGCAAAGCTCAGACCAATGAAACATATATTTGGCTGTTGGATATGTTATTAAATACTACTTGGCATAAAACAAACATACCACATCTCTACCCTAAACTGTTAGGAATTTTATGACAGTTGAGTTAAGCTAGAGCATGAGTTTATAACAAGCTAGCACATGAGTTTTTCGTGTCATGGTCTTAGACTAATTTTTCCAAACTTAGCTCAAAGAACTGTATTTCTGTCTTCACTTGTGGGACACTGGTGGCTTCTTGGTCATCTGCCACTGCCTTGGAACTTTCAAGGAAGGCTCTGTTACAGGCTATACCTCCTCATTCAAGGTTGAAGGTACAACTTTAAAAAATTTTATTTCCACACTGGACATGGTGGTACGTACCTTTAATCCCAGCACTCGGGAGGCAGAGGTAGGAGGATTGTTTTGAGTTTGAGGCCAGCCTGAGACTACAGAGTGAATTCCAGGTCAGCCTGGGCTAGAGCGAGACCCTACCTTGAAAAAAAAATATTTCCACCAAATATTAAAGCTGACTCTTTTTGGATGTGTGCATGTATGTGTGTGCGTGTGTGTGAATACATGTGTGGAGGCTAGTGACTGTCAGGTGTCATCCTCAGTCGCTCTCCACTATGTACTGTGAGGCAAGGTCTGTCACTTGAACGCAGCTACTCTAGGCAGCCAGCTTGACCAGGGATGGCCAGTCTAGGCAAGTGCCACCATGCCCACACAGCATTTCCTGAGGCACTTTATCCACTGAGCCTCCTCCCCGCCCCATCGGGCTGTTACCTGGCATTGCAATGAATACCCATGAACTTTATGGGGCAAAGCTGCCTGCAGGTAGACGAAAGCTCACAACTACTTCAGAGTTTCTAACGGAAGAGAACTAGTTAATTCAACAGACATGGTTTTTAAATTGGGGAGTTGTGTTCTTGGTTGTTCATCCCTCCGAGGCCTGGGCTCTGGGGGGAAGGGAACCCTTCTTCCCACATGGGCTTTCTACTCTCAGCTGCCTTCCACGTGGCAGGAACTCTCCACTTTCTTCTCTTAATCTAACGAAATCTCTCTACATCTTAAAGAGAAAACTGGGCACTTGTAGCTCCTACCGTGTCCCTGCTTCTCTCGTCTCCAGCAGCAACACGACTTCAGAGTAAACCTGTACTGAGACAAGAGAAGCAGGTGCTGTTTCCATTCTGAATGACAGGATTATGGACACACCCATCAGTGCTGGAGCCTTTCTGAACAGAGGCACCATCTCTAGCACTCCATTAAATATGGAAAATGAGGCATGAAAACCACACACTCAAGGCCAGCTGGTGCTACATAGTGGGAACCTGTCCCAGGGAGGGAGGAAGGGAAGGAGGGAGGAAGAGAGGGAGGGAGGGAGGGAGGGAGGGAGGGAGGGAGGGAGGCTCAGCTGCTAAGCACAGCACTGAACTAGACAGCCCTCCCCTCTGTTCCCAGGGTCTCCCAAAGGTGGCAAGGCAGGGCTAGGAGTGAGTTCCAAAAAGCCAGAACCCAAATCTGTCTGGCACCAGAGGCCCTGTTCTCTCACTTCCCACCCAGGTCAGAGGTGCAGGCACTGTTCTGGTCAGTTACCTCACTACTGAGGTGGCTTTTAATTACCTCAATTTAAGTGCCAACATGAAACTACAAGTTACTTTATCTAGAATTTTACACAAAGTTAATTCTAGAGTTCAAATCAAAGCCCCTATGTGCTATGGTCTCCCTCGACCATGGTCTGCCAGAGTGGACAGGGCAATGAGTCTGACAGTCGGATGGGCTAAAGGCTCCCTCACCCTGCAGCTCAGAGGCCTCCTCTCCACAGAATGGTCTGGATTCTGTCTCTGGATTTTTCTCTACAGCTGGCATGGCTGGAATCCAGCTGCCTCTGTACTACTACCCTCGGGGTGGGGTATGCCCCAGCTGGGTGCCATTTCCATGAGCTCTCATGGTTGGAGTGCCTGACAAGAAGCAGTGTCCCCTGGGAGTGTGGCTCTGTGAGGTCTCAAGTCAGTGCACACAGAGAGAAGGAAATACCCTGGAGAAGGCAGGAAATCTCCAAGAGGAATCCCTAAGTCAGAGGACAGCACGGTGTCTGTCTTTGCAAGACAGCTGGGACCTAAGTGTGCCCTGCTCCTCTGAAATCCACGAGGCCTGTGTGCCAAGAGCCAAGAACATCAGAAACTCTACCCAAGGAACTGCAGTCTATTCCAGCCAAGCAGTCTGTCTTGGGAGAAGCTCACAAAGCCACCTTTGTGAACAGGAGTGTCCTCATGATAGCACTGTCAGGACTCGTGACAAACCCCTGTGCACCACGCAACTGTAGATAATCACAATTTTGAGCCCGCCTCCCTGCTTCCTGTCTACTCCCCCAGAGTGATCCATTTGCTACCAGCCAAGCAAATCTCCATTTATTCTAAAATATTTTAAATTAAAACATTTGCCAGGCATGGTGGAGCACACACTGGTTCCTGGAACTGTGAGGTGAGTCTGTGATTCACCCCACTACGGCCTGTAACAGATCCATCTCTGACCCTTGGTCTCTGGAACCTTCCATCCAAGCCTCTTAGGAATGCACTCTGCCATCCCTAAACAGAAAAAAAAAGCTTCCTCAGGACTGGCAAGCTAGAGAAATTCCCTCCCTTGTGTAACACAACCCTTATCGGATTTCTGCCGAAAGAGCAGATACTGAAGACATCTGAACGTAAGAATGCTTTTTCTGCAAATCTGATGACTTGCCATCCCTTGTCCTGTGAACCTTTCATGACCTGGGGACACAGCTCAGAGCCACTGCTGAATTCAGAGGCCAAGGGCAAGCTGGATAGCCACACATTGCATGTGCAAAGCCCTGTCTTCCCCACATCACACCTGCAAATATAAAGGACCTTAATCAAACCGTGGAGGCCATCAGTGTCCCATGCCCCTGGCTGACTCTACCTGGAATCTAAGGAAAAGCCAGGAGCAGGTGCACCGGGAACCATCTGCTCAGAGCTATGGACATGGAGAGCTACTGAGGTGGGTATCCTGAGCAAACTCTTGTCCTGCGCTTTTAAACAGGAACTCAAAGTGCTCTGCGTCCCCCAAGGACCCACCACTGCTGGGAGGACAGTGACCCTTCGGCCCATGGCACTGGTCCCCAGCCCTGGGCTGCCCACAGCGCTCTGGTGAGTTCAGGGCATTCTTCCAGACCTTTTCCTTTCCTGTGCACAGTGTCCAGCAGCAGGCAAGAACCCCTCTCAACTCTCAAAATTGCCTTTTTCTCTCTGCTAGGGAGACACTTCTGTCTCAGAAGGGCAAGACAAGCAGAAGCAAGAATGCTGTGAAGGGTTTTTCCAAGAAACTGGGGATTCATTCATGCATGTATGTATGAGTGTTCATGTGTGGGGGCACACATGTATGCGGAGGCCATTGTGGTTTACCAGGAGGCAGGGTCTCTCACTTGAACCCAGAACTCATTGGTTGGTCTGGTCTAGCTAGGCAGCTTGCCCTGGGGATCCCGTCTCTACCGCCTGGGCACTGGGATGTACAGGCAGGCCGCCATCCTGGGATCCAAAGTTTGGTCCTCATGCTCGTCCACTTTGATCAGCTAGGTTTGGCTGCAGTTGCTGAAATGCCTCACCCTAAATCCAAGCAGGGTGGATTAGTACAGACAAAAAAAAACTTTCATTTTTTCCTTTGATGGAGACTGTATATATTTTGATGTGTATGGTTTGTAAAATAAGCTCAGGCTTCCTCCATGGTGGGACAGCTGGGGACTGAAGCTTCTCATGGCCTATCCGGACATTCCAACCCTCCCCCAAGAGACACCCCGCACCATGGGACACTGCTTGCCACCATCCTGATACCAGGAAATGTCTGGCCCTGTCATGACTGGATAAGCACCCATTAGTGTTTGGTCAGACAGTGAAATGTTGGGTCTGGGCTCTCTCACTCTTTCCATAATGGTACTAAGGAAATTATCATTGCAATAGACAGAAACTCTTCTGGAACATTCCTTTTAGGAGCACAGATCTGGTGAACCATGCGGATATGGATGGTGGAACCGAGTACCTAATTTTTGTCATTTGACATGAACCATCTTGCACCTTCCAGTCATCAAGCAAAGCACCTTTGTCATAGTCCTCCAGGCTCTGTCATGTGTCACACCCACCCACACACTGCCATAGTGTGGCCACCAAACTCCATGGTGCTCCTTGGTGGTGCTATAGAGAAGGTCTCCAAGATGTTGTTTAGGACTGGACACCTGCAAACACAGTGTGTGAGCCTCACCTGAGCCCACGAGCCTCGGTTTAGGAGGGAGGAAGCCAAGTCTGGGCAGACATACACCGAGACCACCTCACCCGGAGGGAGAGTGTGAGGGGTCCCCAGCAGCATCACTTCTGTGACTGGGCATCAGGAAGCAACAGAGGTGACATCAGTGGTTCTCAGGCTCTTTCCTACTCTGCTCACCCATTCCCCACTGGTCAGTCATGAGCACATCCTTTCCTGAGACTCATTCCACATCACCTACCTCCTCACTCTCTCCTGAGGGGTGACACATCCTTGTCACGCCTTTGCAAACACCTGATTTTCCTCACTGTTTCACTCCCCAGCAAGAGGTTCAAGACAGTAAAGGTTGGGCCATTTCTTCCCCAGCCCAGCTGCAAGGATGATAACATGTGGTTAATCTTACATGCCCAGTGAGGCCAGTGAAAACTGCCAATTCCTAGTGACTAAAAAAAATAAGAAAATAATAAACATTTCTGAGTTTCTGCAAGGAGTACTACAAAAACTTGATTTTCCCTCCAAACAAGGCAATCATTTGATTTTCATAACACATGCAAGTAAAAATTTTGCAAGCTACCATGGGCACCAAGCAAATTCTAAATCCCTGCAGTCCCTCAGCCTCCCAAAAACCACTGTCACCCAGCACCTTCCCTGGACAGTCCAGTCTCAGCTCACACCTTACAGATGTGACCACGAGTGACTTGCGAGATAAAGTAAATAATATCTGCTTTACTGTTGCTATCTTTTTTTTAAGGTAGGGTCTCACTCTAGCCCAAGCTGACCTGGAATGCAATTCACTATGTAATCTCAGGGTGGCCTTGAACTCACAGCAATTCTCCAACCTCTGTCTCCCAAGTGCTGGGATTAAAAGCACCACTGCACCCGACTAATTTTTGCTATTTTATAAAAGGCATTTCTATATCCCACTTAACAGAAAGCCTTATAATGAGCATATGAATGAATGAAACAACAAAAATTAAATTTATGTAATAACTGAATTTCCTAGCACTCCACTGTCATTGCCTTCCCTTCCATTTTTTTTTCCTATCTAAAGTCTATGAAATCTACTTTAAGTAACTCTGGAGGATGTCTGGGCATTTCCACAGGCATAAGCAGAGGAGATTTAGCCATCAGAGCATATGGGCCACCTAGCTGAAGGCCCTGAGCAGGGGAACCTGGAACCTGGCTTCCACAGCAGGTCTGGTAACGCCATAACCACCTCCGCAATCCCTCCTGAAGCCAGGCTCCAGCGCATCACCCCCATGCCCACCTTTAATTAGGAAGCTCCTGACATCTGCCTCGGAGCATCTCCTGACTAAGAGGGATCAAGCCTTGGCCTCTCTCACTGCCACTCAACCTTCTGGAAACATCATTTTGCATGTTACCTACTTTTTTACAAGTAAAGCAAGGACACATTTATGTGCAACCTCAGGAATGGGATTATTCAACTGGGAGAAACCTCCCTGAAGGCTAAGTTTAACTCTTTACACACTCACCTGAAGGAGAGCTTGTCTCCTGCAATTCAGAGGGTTGCTCGCCCCTCACTCAGCTCAATCATCCCCCCATCCTTAGCGGCTGTTAAGTTCCTGCATCTCTTTCTGCCCTCGTCCTGGCTACCGAGCCCTCAGCTATCACTTTTTCCCACATGGTATCTGCAGTCAGCTGCAAACAGATAAGCAGGGTGAGCAGAATCATCCGTGTGTGTGTGTGTGTGTGTGTGTGTGTGTGTGTGTAGTGCTCGCTTGCACACTTCAGGGTCTCTTGCCACTGCAAATACACTCCAAATGCATCCATCCACCATTTTTGCATTGGCTTTCCATGGGTACTGGTGAATTGAACCCAGGCACACAGGCTTTGTAGGCAAGTGCCTTTAACCACTGAGCCATCTCCCCAGAATCAGAGTAAGCATGGGCCAGCACTCCACAACCCTTCCAGCCTGCAGCACTAAACTAAGTAGTGCTAAACAGCAATTCCTCCCATTCAGGTGAAAGGGAACTTTTAGAGCACGTGCCCTACCCAGACACTGCTACAGGTACTGGAGATACCAAGAAGGTGTGGTCCAAGGCCTCCACGTGTCCTGGGATCAGTTCAGGTTCCAGCATTTTCTAGGGGTTTGTCCCTCCAGGTGATCTGAAAGCTGGTAGGAAACACTACCTTCCAGAACCCAAATGAGGCCTCCAGAAAAAAAGGGGTACACATTTCAGTAGAAGTCCCCAGGAAAGGGTTCATGTGTTCACGTGCTAAACTTCAAGATATGAAAGGTCCTATCCTATTATGCAAAGTTCTTAACTAATGTTTGCAGGCATGTATTCCTTCCTTCTATCCTTATTGGGACATTTGTCCAGTTTCTCTATCTGTACTTAATATGCCTTTTGGATGGAGTATTACTGAAATTTCTTCAGAAATTCTTTAGATGCATATCATGGCATTCACCCAGCTCCCGCCACTACACTGGAAATGCGTCCTGTGCTGTGGGGTACAATTGCAGAAAGCACACTACAGTCAGCCTTGCCCCTAGGGTGAGGTCTCTGTGTGAACACAGGCCCCTTGTGAGGTCTCCATCTATCAGAAATGAACATGACACTCGCGGTCCAGGAAAAGGAGGACATGCTGTGTCCACAGCTTGGTCAGGTAAGCCCTAAGTTCTGCTGGTTCAACCAAGCTCAAGGGCAAAGCTAGCAGAAACTAGCATAGCCTCAAGTTAAGACCCATTTTGATTTGGGGTTGTCTGTGTATTGATGAATTTGTCTTCTCCTTGGTCTCTGCTCCCAGTGCCTCTTACAGTAAAATATCACTTTCTTGACATAATCATGACAGCTGGCTGGAAAAAGACCCCTGCCCCCCTCTCCTTCCCTAGCTGCTCCCTACAAGGTCCCAAGACTCTCACCAATTCCAAGGCTATGCAGGATGGCTTATAAGACCTCTCCCGCAGATGCCCCCACAGGACAATAAGGGACAACCAGGAGACGAGGAAACAACTTGAATTTGGACTGTTACTCCTGTGCACTGTCCTGACTCAAAATCACCTAAGGAAAGGTGGCACATCCTCACCTTCAGTGGCCACACCGGACTCAAGAGACTTCACTTAGGCATGAACCCTGGTACAAACCAGATCTGTTAACTGTCTAACTGCATCAAATGTCCAGACCAATGAGACCGACCTATTAGTTCAATATAATTACTCAAAAAGAAAAAAGAAAAATAATGAATGAAGACTTCACATCTCTCATGTTGTCCTTTGGGGAGAAAGCAAGCTGAAAAAGATAGTCTTCCCAAAAACCAATCTTACTGCTAAAATCTTGATGTTATATAGTCAAAAGTATATGGCTGAGAAGGCCTAAGTTCCCAGAGAAAACCTAGTATTGTTATTTAGCTTAATGGCTGCCCATCAAAATGCCTTCTAAATATTGATGTGTATGTCCAGAGATTATGCCATTCTCACCTTTGGTTTGAGAAGAAGATTCTTGTGCCGATAGCAATGACTACTGGAGCCCCTGGGAACTCATCAGAGTGCTGAGAATGAATGGCTGCTGAATGCTCAGCACTAAATGACACATCCCTAGGAGCCCCTCAGGCTCAGGGAACATCATGGAAGAGGAGCAGAGAGAGTCTAAGAGCCAGAGGATGGGGAGGAGTGATGTCTTCCAGACACAAAGTGACTACTGCCTTCAAGATCTACAGCGCCTGTCGTCACCTGCATGAGATTGTGCCCATGAAAGGGGGGGGGGACACAAAACAGAAGCACCAGTTGGAAGGAAGAAAAGGTTTTTATTGGAGAGGGATGGGGGAGAGAGAAACAAAAGAAGGCCATGGGAGAGGATTTCGATCAGAATACATTATGTACATGTATGAAAGTTGACAATGAAAGTTTCTAAAATCGAGGTCATGTAATTAATTGCAATTATGGATTATTGCTTATTTTCAAATAACATCAATATGCACAAAACATAAAATCAAGTCCATGGGGTTTCTTCTCAAATAATAACAAGATAATATTTATAGCTTAGACATTCCTAAGACTGTAAGCTATCCTGAATTCTTCCAGCAAATTTAATTTGAGTGAGCGCAGTGGAAAAGTGAAGCCCACGGAAACAGAGAATTGCACATTGTTTTAATAAGCTGGGCATCTGGCAACTGATGCTGTGTCAGTCCTGTTACGTCATCTATGTCCTTGTTCAGAAGAACCAATTACCATGATTTACAATTGTCTTAAGAATGATATATAGACACAGTCTTTAAAGTGACTTACAGAATATTTTACTTGCTACTCCAAAAACAAAACAAAACAAAAAAAGTCAAACACTTGAGCAAAACTCCAACGTTTGCAAGAACTATTTAATGGTGTGACTGCAACTGTTAACGACTTTTCAGTACATTAGACATGACAACCCAGAATTAACATTTCTACCAATATCATCCTCCGTATGGAAATATTCTCCCATAATCCTTAAAATTGAAAGATGAGATTAACCTTTCAAACAGGTTCCCAATCCCACAGAATAAAATAACCTCAAGGAAATCCAAAGTAATTAACAAACACATGGCCCATTTCTTTTCTTTTTTTTTCTTAGTTTTCCCCCCCTTTTGAGGTGTGTTGGGGGGGTCTCACTTTAGCCCAAACTGATTTGGAATTTATTCTGTAGTTCCAGGCTAGCCTCGAACTCACTCCAACCTCTGCTGGGATTAAAGGCATGCACCACTGTGCACAGTCCATTTCTAAGGGAAACATACTCACATTTGGGATCAGGCCACCTCTGAACTCAGCTGAGGGCAGAGTACCTGGCTCTGCCTTCTCCAAGCACACGGGGTCTGCCCTCAAAGTGTTCAGCTTTCTTGGAGCCGCCAAGAAAATAATGCCAATTTCAGACAAAACTCTCCAGTCACTGCAGAAGAAACCAAGGACGGTACGTGCTTCAGGAAAATGGTTGTGTGGAGAATTACTCCCAAGGAGGGAGAATCAGTAAGCATGCTACCAAAACTTTAATTTCGTTCTATTTATCAGTGTCCTGTGTGTACTTGATCTCAGTGTAGACAGAGTTCTTACTGTACTTATGGCTCCAGGAAGTTTGAAAATCCTGGGGCCCACGGGTGTGTGAGGACCTGCGGCTCCATCCCAAAAAGGCTGCTAGAAGCTCACGCCCACATCACACACAGGCACCAGTGGGCAACCCAGATTAAAGAATGATTTTTATACAACGCCCCAGTTGAATTAAACATAGCACAAGTATAAAGGAAATAAAGAAGAAGAAAAAGGGAGAATGATCCAAAAATCAGAACACCATGTGGTCCAGACACTCGTGTGTAGTGCCCAATACAAAAAAAAGTATATATATAAAAGGTGTACACTTTCAAGAAGAGATTAAATGGTAAAAGTGAAAATGATATTCCTGATTTAAAAAATTAGCTTACCCAAATAGAGACCCAGCCATATGCACAGCTCAAGGACAAGACGAAAAAGACCCAGGGTTTCTGTATGGATTCAAATAGAATTTGCACTCTGGAGGTGAGCACTCACCTGTGCCAGAGGTCGGCCTGGGCTTAGAGGGGGAGAAACCTGCCCACACCTGGGCAGCTGGATGAGCGAGGTGGGCGTGGCAAAGTTGTGAAGTAAGATCATAATGGGTAGTTCCCCTGCCTGCCTGCCAGCCTGCCCGCCTGAGTCTATCTATCTCCCCCCCACCCCCGGGGTCTCCCACACTCCCACATCCTCCTCAGAACACTACAGACAGAAGGTGGGACCGGGCATGGGTGGGATGGGTGGCACCAACCACCTTCTCTGATCAAGGAAGATTTCAAAGCTGAACCTATACTGCATGTAAAAATGAGATGCTCCATTTTTAGGAAATTGAAGGTGTACCTTGGTGGCCCTGGTACTCAAAGAGGAGACATGCAAATCAAGTCAAAGTTCTCAACTGGGAGGTGGGACAGGCTGGCCCGGGGGGTAGCTAGCTAGAATAAGATGGATATGTGATGTACCCCATCTGTGATGCTATTTAAACAACCAACCTTGCCAGAGTAAAACATCTCCAGATCCTAAATTTAAAATTTACTGCCCTACCATCTGCCAAAATGTTACTGATTTACCTCAAAGACACCCATCCTTTATACATATACTTTTATGTATTATACAAATATTCCATTAACATTTTCTGGGTGCTAATTTAATCTCTGCAAACAGCAGCAAACAAAACAGTCTTTTTTTGTTTGTTTTTGTTTTGTTTTGTTCTTGGGATATAATCCAGGGCCTCACAAAAGCCAACAGTCTCACACTTCAATCACTGAGCTACACCCCCTGCCTCCAATGTCCAATTTTAAATCTCTTCCCATGCAAATATACAGATCATATTAATATAAACCCAAACGTGAGGAAATTATATATATATATATATATATAGTCTTTTCAAGGTAAGGGTCTAACTCTAGCCCAGGCTGACCTAGAATCACTATGTAGCCTCAGGCTGGCCTTGTACTCACAGCGATCCTCATACCTCTGCCTCCCCTACCTCCCAAGTGCTGAGATTAAAGGAGTGCACCACCAGGCCCAGGGGCTACATAATATTCCAAATTAATTTGTCAGCAGACACTTTCAAAATAAACACTACATGCACAGTTACTACAGGGTGTCAGACCTAGACCTTGGGCATTAAGAGAACTACATACGGTCTTAACAGCCTCAGAGATCCCAAAGTGCTGTTCCACGGTGACGGGTATTCACATTGACTTCAGTGCTGGCTGCATCCAGGTCTAATTTGTGAACCTACCTTTATAACCCCACTCCCTCTTTGATCGAGGAGAACATTGTCTGTACAGAACAATACGTTTTCATTTCAATTTCCCTTCTTCTCAGGAAAGGAAATGTTTGCACTTCAAAGAGCTTCTTTGAAGACTGGGCCCTGGTGCTGACCAGGCCAGGTTAGGAGTTACAGGGCTCAGCAGGGTGCACCGGCTCTGGACAGCTGCCCACCAGAGTCACTGACAAGGCCAATCCCTTCAAGGAGAGGGTCTGGGGCAGGAGAAGAACAAACAAACACATGGAAAAATACTTGAAGCTTTTGATCGTGCCCTTCAGAGACCCCCCCTTCACACACAGCATAGGTTTACAGCTCAGAGAAACTGAGGTACAAAGGATTCTGGGATAGTGAAATAACAGCCAAGAAGAAAACCACTCCAGGAATCAAACTCACTGAGGAGAGACCCATTCCAGGCAGTTAACAGGGGAGCCAATGGGCACAGATGACGACATGAATACATGAAGCAGAAACACTGGGGATTTAAACTCACTGCCCAGAACAATTTTGAAACTCTGAAATCCATGCACATTTGAATAGCACGGTCATTAATTAACAGGGACTACCTCAGTTTAGAATGTTGCCTTTTATTTCTCCAGCGATCACCTAAAGGACCGAGCAGTTCATCCAAAGGCGAGTCTAACAACTGTAAGAAACAGCCAAGGCCCAACCAGCAAGAGGCCAAGGCCATGGCCCTGAGCCAGGCTGTATGTACACCCTTCATTTCTGCCAGATCTAAAAGGCTTGGGGTGAAGAACAGACAAGAGAGAACAAGTCTCAAACAAGCTGGGGATACTGAATACAGATCTCCGCCCTTCCCCACCCGGAGGACACAACATGTTCAACCAGGCACCATGAAGGGTAGGTAAGTCGGCCCACACAGGTGGGCAACCAAACAAGGGGCGGGCGAAAACATGAAAGACAGCCTGAGGCCTAGGCCACTTGGGGCTCCTGCCAGGACTGTGGGGGTGCTAGGGTCACAGATCTGGGCGGCCAGGCCAGGCAGAATATAAGTTGTCTTCCAATTTCCTTTCTCAAAAGTCTAGCAAGCACCGCGCACTTGTGTAGGAATGATGGATGGGTGCATTTCACCTTACTGTGGTTCATGAACAGCTGTAGAAACAAAGGGACTCTAGAGGTAGAAAGTTAAGACTACAGCTCGGCCGGAAGCCCACCTTGGGCTCCCTAAAAGACATATATCGCTGGAGAGAACACTGGTGAACAAAAAATGTTGAATATGGATGGTGGACTGGCTAATGTGGCCCCAACAATGGAAAGAAAGAAAGAAGAAAGAAAGAAAGAAAGAAAGAAAGAAAGAAAGAAAGAAAGAAAGAAAGAAAGAAAGAAAGAAAGAAAGAAAGAAAGAAAGAAAGGAAAGAAAGAAAGAAAGGAAAGAAAGAGAGAGAAGGAAGGAAGGAAGGAAGGAAGGAAGGAAGGAAGGAAGGAAGGAAGGAAGGAAGGAAGGAGTGGAAAGAGCAAGGCTATACCACTGCTGTGAAAGAGGCCATCCTTGCTCATGATTTACTCTTGGGAAATACACGATGATGAAGAAGGTGCAAAGGAAAGGGCATGATGGCTGAGAACCCGCAGAGTGCTTGCGCATGTGTGCGTGGAACGTGTGGGTGTGCAAAGGGAGAAAGTAAAATACAAGCAGGTGGGGGCCTTGAGTGAAGGACACACAGGAGGAGTTCCCTGCACTCTTGCAATGCCAAGTTTGAAATGTCCAAAAACAGCTGAAGGAGAAAGATGGACAGAGAGGGAAAGCATTTTCCTAACTCTCTCCATCAGTGACAAGGGAAGCCAAGGCCTTCACCCTGAGAATCCAGCCTCCTGGACCCTGCTCCATCCCAGAGTGAGGTGCGGGGGTGCCCCCAGGCACCTGGGTGTGATAAGGCTTGGGCAGGTGTTCCTAGAAGGGGTGGATGAGGATGCTGCCGGCCCCGGCCTCCAGCTCTTGCTCCCCAATTTCTAAGGGTGTCAAAGAAGTCCTCTAAGGAAGGGGACACGTCCCAGGTCACCACATGGTAAAGAAAGAGGAGAGCAGGAAGCAGGCCTCAAGGTGGTCAGAAGATAGTCTCTGTTCCCACAGGAGCCCTGGCCAAGAGCTCCCCTTGCAGGGACAGGGAGGTGGAGTGTGTGTAACTGGATGGGTAAGTCTCATGGGCACCCTGCGGTCCAGGCAGGAAGGGCTGGGTCCAGCCCCACACTGGTGACGGCAATGCCAAACTACTGACCTAGAAAGGATGCAGCCTAACGGCTTCTAGGTCCCTGCCCACACCCCATCATGTGCCCCAGAGACCCCAGAATATATGCATTTATAAGTCAGAGAAAAATCAGGAAGGAGAGGAGAGGCAGTGGGAAAACCACCCAACTGACTTAGAAATAAAAGAGCTAATGGTCAGGACCTGCCTGAGTGCACCTGGCAAGGGCCCAGGCATGGCTGAGCCCACAGCTCTCCTGCAATTGGAGGTTACTCTGCAGCCACATAGCCTGGGTTCAGATCTTCCTTCACCAATTATCACTTCCCTGTGGGCCCATAGGTGACCTATCTTCACTTGCTCAGAAGTCAAAACTGTAGGACCAGCCTTTCATGGGCTTTCAGCATCGTGATGGCACCTGGCAGGCAGTTGAGAGGACACGTTGATGGTGGGCATTTCCATGCCAATCATAACTGACCAACTCAAGCTACTCAGAGACGGGAAGACAGACAGCCACAGCTGTGAGGAAATAAGTGTTCAACTTCCTTCTCTTCTCTCTGCTGCCCCTCCCCCACATGCCCACCACTTGCCCCACGTAGGAATATTACCACCTCAGGGAAGGAACAGTGTGGTGGGAAACAAGAGGCAGCCCCCAGTTGGGGGAGGATTAGCTTGGACAAGACCTCAGGGAATTAGGGTGATAACTGACATGGTCAGCCATTGACCCCCCACACACATTCACATACACACACACACACACACACACACACACACACACACACACACACATGAATGCATGTGCAGGCATGTACACACACAGGTGAGATGTTAGCATTAAGAAAGAGCTTCCAGAGGTCCCGGGAGTGGCCAAGCCCAAATCTATGAATCCTGAGGCCCGAGGGAACCTGTATACCACACCCAGGTAACCCCCCCCCCTGAAATCCTGATTAATGGCTTTCAGGGACATCCAGACAGTCAAAGCTAAAGACCCCAAGATCCCCGACCAAAAACTTGATGGGATGGGGAACTTGTCAACAGATGCTTCTGAGGCCCAAATGCCCCCAACATCCTCTCGTTTACAGACAATCCCAAGGGAAAACATTTTAATTCCATGGTAAAACAAGAAAGCAAGCTGAAGTTGTCATATTTTTCTCCTACAGCTGAAAGAGCAAAGCTTTTCTTCCAGCATAATTATTGACATTTACATTGAGCATCTGGTGTATGTCATATGCTGTGTTTAGACAGCATGGACCATCTCATTTAAATCCCCTAGATCCTGAAAGGTGAGTACAAAAAGCCTGGTAGAAAGCCAGGCACAGTGATGTGCTTCTGTAATCGTAGCTACTCAGGAGACTAAGGCAGGAGGATCACTTGAGCCCAGGGATTGGAAGACCAGCTTAGGCATTATATAGTGAGACCCTGTCTCAAAAAAAAAAGTTATCTAGGGACTGGAGTGATGGTTCAGTGGTTAAAAAGCACTTGCTTACAAAGCCTAACAACTCAAGTTCAATTCCCCAGCACTCATATAAAGCCCGATGCACAAAGTGGCCCATACATCTGGCAGGAGGACCTGGCACACCCATTCTCATTCTCTCTCTCTCTCTCTCTCTCTCTCTCTCTCTCTCTTTCTCTCTCCTCTCTCTGCCTTCTCTATCTCTCTCAAATAATTAAACTATAAAACTATTTTTTAAAAGTTATCAAAAAGAGTTATTGAAAGCCAATTATTATGCAAACACCACGGAAAAGCATTTATACACGTTGGCTATCAGCAGTATCTTATCCAAGGCTTCCCTCTAATAGCAGTGAAGTCCACTCTGGGGTTAGCCCTTTCTCTGCAAGGGGGCACAGCATCTCCTTTGACTCCACTTCAGGGGCTGCTGGGTCCTGAGCTCAGGTTGGTGACTCCATGCCTAGGAGTCACCATCGCTAGATGGCCTTGAGGATGCAGAACTTGGTCCTGCTATTCAACACACAGGAAAACATCTTGTTCTGATGGTC
The DNA here is from genome assembly GCA_004024765.1 of Zapus hudsonius. Taxonomy (NCBI): domain Eukaryota; kingdom Metazoa; phylum Chordata; class Mammalia; order Rodentia; family Dipodidae; genus Zapus; species Zapus hudsonius. Next base: position 37,272 of record PVHP010007928.1, read on the forward strand.
ACTTATCTGCTGGAACTTCCAAAAGAAAGTACTGCAGGCGGAATACCAAAAGACAAGGAAATGAAACTACCCATACCCTCTGGGCCCTGGGGGAAGTGATAATCCAGCTAGGGAAAAGAGAGACTGTGTTAAAAGATACAGCCCTCAGTAGGACTACTTTCTCTCATCCCTATGTAAACCTACTAAGCTATCAGCTTTGAAGATGTTGCTTCCCTGAGTGTAATTTCAGCCTGATGTTATCAGAAGTGTAAAAAGATAAAACTTTAAGGAATTGAATGGCATGGATTCCCCTCCCTCCCCCTCCCCCTTTCCCCTGCCCCCTCCCCCCATAAGGACCACCAAGACTTCAGTCTCCTAGCTTCAATACTAGAGGCTAAGGACAGGCAACCCCCAACCTACACATGTAAATGGTTCAGCAAGTTGCATCATCTCCTCCCAGAGAGCACAAGGAGGAGGAAAGCCCAGAGTCCAGAAATCTCCAGTGGTGCTGTCCTCGGCCCTAGGGTTCTTCAGGACAGTGGCAATGGCTACACTGGGACTGGAAAGGGTGGAACCTCTCCCTCTGTCACAGCCTGGGCTCTGGTTCGGTTCGGTTCATAGTGGGGTCATGAAGGGATAAATGAACACACCATCTGAGCAGCCCACTGTTCAAGACAAGCAAGAGGAGAAGTCTCTGGGTGTGGCTGGAGGGGAGATGCTTCCAAGATCTTTCCAGAGCCTGTTCCTGGGAGGGCTGAGTCCCATCTGCAATAGCTTCCCTAGCCAGCCCACACTGCAATGGCCCAGAGCCTTGGAGAGAAGGGGATGGTAGTAGAATCCCTCTCTTTGTTCCCAAACTGGCAGATTCCAGGGGGCCCTTGACAACTTGTGACTCACTCCGAGCAATTCAGGTGCAATAATTTTCAAGTCTGCTCTGAATTTGGGGAGAGGAGGGAAGAAGGGACAGAAAAAGAAGCCCCTGAAGTTTATCACAATACTGAACGCCTGTAGCAAGAAGATTTTATCCTGTATCCTCACCTAAATAGGATATTGAATAGGGGACCAAACGCCTGGGAGAGATAGAACCTTGGCCTGGGATTCAATGCCACTGGCCGAAGGCCCAAGAAACCCCAGAGAACTACACTTTCAAATTCAGAGGGTCCCAACCCCATGGGGCAAGCCCAGCACCAGGCTGGCCACTGGAGGAACATAGTGCCAGAAGAACCCCCACCCACCCACTAAGCTTTGGTGTGGTCTGAATGGAAGAAAACCTTGGAGGGACCCCCAGGAAGGTCCATCTAATCTAAGTCCAGGGGCTGAATGGGAGAAAGGCCTGGGAGGGACTCCCGAGAGGGTCCATCTAGTCAAAGCCCATTCCTTGGGGTAGGAACCTTTTGTAGTAACAGGCATGGCTCTCCCAAGATCTCAAGTTTGAGGTCAACTTGGGCTACACAGGAAAACTCTGTTAAAAAAAAAAATTAACAATAATATAAAATAAAATAGTCATCTATGACTTTGCAAGAGCCCTTCTTCTATCCAACAAGCTCTCTTCCCAGCTTTCCCATCACCTTAAACACACCTCTGTGGTGCTTAGAACTGTACACAGCTTCCCTCACCCCTCACAGGGAGCACTGACCAATCCTATGGGGTCTACCATTAAAATGTATCCAGACAATGAGCTAGAAGAGTAAACTCTGCAAAAGAACACATGCTGAGTATGCGAAGTCCCAGGATGGATCTCAAAGCACACGCGCGCGCGTACACACACACACACACACACACACACACACACACACACACACACACTAAAATTTACCCAGGCCTAACAAAGACCAAATCTACAGAAAACACCAGGGTCTAATTCACTGGTCCTGTGTGAAGCAAGGACTGAGAACCAGGTGAAATGAGACATCTCAGGTGGTGGATGCCTTTTGGCAATAGCAGGACTGAGAACCAGGTGAAATGATAGACATATCAGGTGGCGGATGCCTTTTGGCAATAGGACACAAAGGTCTAGATATATCCAGGGCGCTCCTCTCTACAGCTCTAACTTCCTGCTTCCAATTCCTCCCAGGGATTAATAAGCAATATCTCTACTCTAAAGGCATGATTAGTAATGAAACGGCTTCATTTCACTGGGCATAATGTTAAGGCCCTCCAATGTAGTTACACAATTTTACTGGACTTGGTAAAAAGAACCAGACATCATCAATAAATGTACTTAAGTCCATCAAGAAATCAGATTTTGGTGGGGGATATAACTCACTGGTAGAAGTGCCCTAAATTCCATCCTCAGCATACCATAAACCAGGTGCGGTGGCACACACCTATAACCCCAGCCTTTGATAGACAGGCAGGAGAACCATAAATTCAAGGTCATCTGCTACATAGCAATTTTAAAGCATGCCTTGGCCTACAAAAGACAGAGAAAGAGGGCTGGAGAGATGGCTTAGTGATTAAGGCATTTGCCTGCAAAGCAGAAGGACCCTAGTCTGATTCCCCAGTGCCCATGTAAAGCCAGATGCACAGAGTGGTACATATGTCTGGAGTTTGTTTATAGTGGCTGGAGGCCCTGGTGTGCCCATTCTCTTTCTCTTTCTCTCTCTCTCTCTCTCTCTCTCTCTCTCTCTCTCTCTCTCTCTCTCTCTCTACATAAATATTTTTTAAAAAGAGAAATAAAGAGAAACAAGGAGAGAGTGACAGAGGATTCTACAAAAAATTCCAAACAAAATGATGTTTTATAATTCAAACCCTGAGATAACAGTCTTGTCTTTCACACTTTTTTTAACTAAACCTAAAGCCAATAATCACATGTTTAAAAACAGCCAAATGACTAAGATTCAAACCCAGCCAAGTGAGTATATTTATTCTGAACTCCATTTATTAAGTCTTGTCCTGTTTACTCAAAATTCCTTCGACTGCCTTTGAATTTAATAGTGCTTAAACATGATCTCAATATTCTAAACCTTTAAAAACCATTTCAACCCAATGTTGACTTTTCCCAACGTTTCTATTCTGATCACGTGTCTTAAATAAGACCTTTTGTTTCAGTGACAGAAGGGTGTGTGCATATAAAAATAATAATTTCCACTGAGACCAACTAAAAATATCAGGGGAATGAATGCATCATGGTTTCCTATTATCAGAACCCACATTACAGGGCAAGAAATGATAAGATAAATCCCAAATTTAAAAATGTGAATTAAACACCACTAGGCTATTTAGCCAGAAGGTAGTGTATGTTATATGACCACGTGCTGAAAAATTGTTTTCAGGAGCACATGTTTCACGGAAACACCTCTGGGACAGAAATCCCAAGTCTGTCCTTTCAGGTCTAGCACGTGACAGCACGAACGTGGGTGCTGGGAAGTGTAGTTTTTCTCTTCTTTTGTTTTGTTTTCTGTTTTCTTTTTTCCTGATGGCACATGCCTGGCTATCCTCATGGCACAAGTGACCACAACCCAGATCCCTTGAAGGAAAGGGGGGACGGTTACGCGTGAGCCTGGCACGCGACAGCTGGGTGCGCCTACGCGGCGAGGTGACCTGCTGGTGCCCGGGAAGTTTTCTACTACACAGAGGAACACGCGGAGAATAGGTTACAGTCTTGGTGGAGCCGGAACTTCCTCCCACTCCAGACCATCTGGAAACCTACAAGAGCCCAGGTCACCAGGAAGCCCACCCTGAGGGGACTTGCCCAAGGACACCCTGGGGACCACGAGGAAAGGTGGGATCCAGAGACCAGCACAGGAGAAGTGCGGGGTGGCCGGGCCTGTCACCTGCCCCCCAGGGAGAAGGAAGAGGGAGACCACCCTGGATCGGCCGGGTGGGGTCCCCCGGGTGGCTGATGACACATCCCCAGACCTCGTGGCTGGGCGGGGTGCTCCTCACCGCGCCATGTAAGGAAGGGGAAAGGGAAAGGTCTAGGTCACTGCTCTGCTCCGCAGGGCCCTGGATGCCTCCGGGGTGCCGGCTGGTTGTGGGGGAGTCCTGCGCTCATGCCCACTGGGACCACCCGGTGCATCCCCAAGGCTCCAGCTTGCCTGTGGCTACTAGGACTGGCTGTTGCATCATGCGCCACGCCACGCCTTCAGGGAACCAAAATGGACTCCGTGGACGCGACAACAGCATGGGCACCGGGTGTCCACCGTGCGCACATCCCGGGGACCACCCTGCCTGGCCCTCCCGGGGAGGATGCCAACGCCCCCTCCCACGCGCAGGAGGGAGGGAGGGAGGGGAGAGACACCCGGACCCTCCCTGCATGGTCCACCCCGAGGCCTCGTGGAGAGCTGGGATGCCTCCAAGGTGACCCGGGCCCAGGAAGCTGGCCTCCCTCCCGGGTGCCAGCAGGGACTTGGGGGCACTCACCACGTGGGCAGCGCTGCGGACGGGATGCGCGAGGATGGGGAGTGGAGAGGTGGGGTGGGAGCTGCGGATGGGGAACCGACTGGAGCGGGTCCACCTGTCTGTCCGTCTGTCTGCGTGTCCGTCCCAGGTGCCGCCGTTCACACCTGCCCTCCGAGTGAATGGGGCTCCGAGAAGCTGGCGGGATGGGATGGGTGCCGGTTTCATCAGCCTTGCGCCCGCCCGGCCCCCTCCCTCCCCTTGCGCCGCCCGCCCCTGGCCGGGCAACACCCCGCCGCTCGCTCTCTCGAGCGCGTCACCCACCGGGCACCAATGGCAGCGCTGCACTGCGCACAGTGGCCCCGGGGACCGCGCCCACGTGGGCGGGGCACCGTGCAAACCCGCGGCCCCAACCTGGGGTTTCCCCTGCGGCTTCCACCAATCCTCGTCCTGGGCGCCACAGCATCTTTTCCGTGTCCTCGCTGCCCTGGGGCGCGCGCGGGACCCAGCCAGTGACGCAGACCCGGCTGTGCCACCACGACCTCCACCACCACCACCCCGCCCGGTGAGCCGCAGCCACCTGACACCAGCTTGCTGTCTCTAAACTACATGGGGATGCACTTCATGGGTTTAAATAAAAATGAAATAAAAACCCAAGGTATCGTGGCTCGCTGGGCTACAGTGAGAATTTGCCACCACACACACGATTATAACTATTTGTCACTGCATTATTTTACTGCGGTCCCTGTGCCCCCAAAGCTTGCATTGACCTGTGCCCCTGGCTGATGGGCTAGAGAGGCAGCTTGCTTCCAGAGTTACTCCATCTAAATGGCAGAAAGTTTAATACCCAAGCCCGGTGTTATCCCGTCATCTCTGAAGATCCAATAATCTGTGACATGAGGTTAACAGATCAGATTAACGCTTCCCACCTCCCTCTTTGTATGAAAACAGGGGGGGGGGAAAGGTAGCTATGTCTGTGGCTTCAAATGCCCTTGGTCAGTAATGAGGGTTCCTTGTCAACCACTGATGTTGGAATAAGTACTGGAGAGATGGCTCAGTGGTTAATTGATGTTGGAATTAGACTGCTTATTAATTTATGCTGCGTGGCATTAGCTTCAAGGAAAAAAGGGTTTTTTTAATTTATTTTCAAGGAGAGAATGTATGGGTGCATCAGGGCTTCCAAGCTGATGCAAAAGAACTCCAGATGCATGCACCACTTTGTGCATCTGGCTTTATGTGGGCACTGAGGAATCAAATGAGGGTCATTAAACATTATAGGCAAAAGCCTTAACCGCTGAGCCATCTCTCCAACCCAGAAAAAGTTTTTAAAATATATTTTTGTTTATTTGCAAGGACAGAGAGATTGAGAATGGGCACACGAGGGTCACCAGCCACTGTAAATGAACTCCAGGTGCATGTGCCAGTTTGTGCATCTGGCTTTACATGGATACTGGAGAATCAAATCAGGGTTGTTAGGCTTTGCAGGCAAGTGCCTTAACTGCTGAGCTATCGCTCCAGCCCAGAAAAAGTTTTAATGATTATATAGAAAAGGGTTAACATAAAAGAATTTTGGACAGTGTTTGGAATTATAATCCAGATGAATATACTTTAGAAACAATGGATTTCAATAGTTGTCTTCCTGGCAAGAGATGAGCCATGTCAGACCTACCGTGGAGGACCCACATGGAACCTCGCAGGCACTGATGGGATAAGCAAGAGACCTATAACCACAGCCAATTGGTCAACCCAGGAAGAACCAGTGAAACAGACACCAAGGAATCTAAATGCAACCTCAAGCAGAAGTACAGAGGCCCCTAAGGCCTCAACTACAAAGCAGCCTTAATACTCACCCACCATGACTCAGGGAACTGAGCGGAAGAGGGGGTGGAAAGATTGTAAGAGACATGGTGGGGGAGAATATCCAGAGACATGCCCCCCCCCCTCAGTAACAACATGCAAAGGGGAGTGGAACTGGGTTGACTCCTAGGCTATTCACAACCCCCTACCCCATGGACTGATCCAGACTGCCCACGGAGGAGGATATCCAACTGACCGGGGACAGGGAAGAGGAAAATAGGGGAACTGGAGACATCAACACATTAATCCCTCATTAAGTGTATCTAATTATAGATAATAATAAAAAATTAAAATTTAAAAAAACAATGGATTTCAGTGTTCATTGTATAGTGGTGAAATGATGTCTAAAAGTCATCTAAGGAGGTCTTCTGGGTCTCACACAGCCTCTCTCAGCTCCTGCCACTACTGCAAAGGGTGTCCCATCCTCACAGAGGAGACTGGTGTCATTCCAAGCCCACCAGCTTTGTCCTTGGCACCAAATGAACAGCCGAGATTCTGAATTCTGCCACTTGGTTTACTGAATGTCTACTGCTTATATCTTCTCTAATAAAATCATAGAAGGGGCTGGGCGTGGTGGCTCATGTCTTTAATCCCAGCACTCGGGAGGCAGAGGTAGGCAGGTTGCCGTGAGTTCAAGGCAACCCTGAGACTACAGTGAATTCCAGGTCAGCCTGAGCTAGAGCAAGACATACCTGGACAAACGATAAATAAATAAATAAATAAATAAATAAATAAATAAATAAATAAATAAATAAATAAATAAATAAATAAATAAATGGAGAGGCTGGAGAGATGGCTCAGCAGTTAAGGTCCACAAAGCCTAACGACCCAAGTTCAATTCCCCAGTACTCATGTAAAGCCAGATCCATGTATCTAGAGTCCCTTCATAGCAGCTGGAGGCCCTGGCATGCCCATTCTCATTCTCTCTCTCTCTCTCCCTCCCTCCCTTCCTCCCTCCCTCTTTGCAAATAAGTAATTTTTTAAAAAATCATAGGATGCTCTTGTTTTGGACTAAAGCCCCTGCACTAGTCCACAAGAGACCAAGCTAAAAGTCAAAATGGAGTCACTCGTGCTAAAATTCTCTATCACTCAATCTGAAACTACACTGTTTATCTGGCTTTTCAATGAATTAGAAGTCTGGGTACATGGCTCAGAGAGTAGTAGACTCTGCCTAGCATGTAGGAAGCCCTGGGTTCAATCCCCAGCACCTCATAAATTAGGTGTGGTGACACATGTCTGTAATCCAAGTACTAGGGATATGGAGGTAAGAAGACCAAAAGTTCAAGGTCATCCTCAGTTAGTGAGTTTGAGGCCAGACCAGGCTACAAGAGACTCTGTTAGAGTGCTAGCCAAATTTCCTAAGCACTCTGGTTTTGACTGGCAGAATAGTGAAGTTCTATGATATTCTCTCTGCCTTCACACCGAAAAAACGTGAAGTAACCTGGTGTTAGCCAATCAGTTATGTTTCTGTTGTTCTGTAGCCCTGTCTCTGATGCACAGGGAAAATAACTTGGAAATTGTTGCGGTCAACTTCCTAGTTGCTGCGCAGAAAGAACCCAAGCAAAAGCGGCTTGTGGAGGAATGGGTTTATTAGGCTTACGGACTCGAGGGGAGACTCCATCCTGGCAGGGAAAACGATGGCATGAGCAGAGGGGTGGACATCACCTCCGCCACAGCACTGGAAACAGTGGCAAGAAGGTGTGCCAAACACTGGCAAGGGGAAGCTGGCTTATAACCCCCATAAGCCCACCACCAATAACACAGCTCTAGCAAAGTTATAATTCCCTAACTGCCATCAGCTAAGGAGCAATCATTGAGAACACATTTCTTTGTGGGGGACACTTGGATCAAACCATGACAGTCTGCCCCTGGCCCCCACAAACTAATAATCATACATGATGTACATACAATGTGTTCAGTTCAACTCTTAAGTCCCCACAGCTTTCAACTGAGCCATAATACCAAAAATAAACCCGTAGTGGCACAGAACATTCACACTGCAAAACATGAGGCACAGCAAAAACAGAATGAACCAATACAAGATTTAAAACAAGCAGGGCAGCATCAATCTCTAACTCCAAGTTCAATGATTCTAACCAATAACAAGTCTCTTTCTTGGAGATTCAATTCTGCCCCTCCAGCTCGGCTACTCACAGTCTGGGAAAACGTCATCCGGTGCTGGCAGCTCGCCTTGGCACCCATCCATAGTCCTGGAATTCTTTGGGTCTCCATTGCAACTCACAGTTCATCCTCATGGCTCCATCAGGCTCCATGCAGGCCACCTAGCACACCTGCTTCACACGCCAATGGCCATTTTTCAAAAACAGAACTATGTTACAAATCCAATGACCCTTTCTTCTTATATTTATTATACTCCACAGAACCAGGTGGGCTACCAACTTGTTAATCCAGGGGTGAACAGAGCTTTCAGGCCCCTTACTTCAAAGAGTCCGCATTCTTCCTGTTGTTCCAGTGCTGACCCCTGGCTGAATCTCAATGGTTTTCATCTCTCAAACAATTGCAGGTGAACGGGCAGCAGTTTCGACCCAAAGATCTTTCTTTCTGTGCCATCTCCATCTGCTCACACCAGTCCATCTTTACGTAAAACAACCCTGCACAGGTTCCCAGGACACAGGCAGGCAGAACACAGCAAGCCTCTCACGCAAACTGCTTCTGGCACAGTCCTGACCAAGTTCTTTCTCTCCCTCGTAAGCCAAACCTCGCAGTTCACAGTTGTTATTGCCTTCAGATCTTCCAACTCTGACCAGAATGATGACTTACAGCATTGCAAGGCGTCTCTTAGTATGAGATCTCAAATCCCTCCATATTCCTCCTGCAGATCACTTCCAAAAGGCCAAGCCACAAGATCAGAGTTCTAGAAGCAACAGATGACCCCACATCCTGGTACCAAAACTGTTGTGGTCAACTTCCTAGTTGCTGCGCAGAAAGAACCCAAACAAAAGCGGCTTGTGGAGGAATGGATTTATTAGGCTTACGGACTCGAGGGGAGACTCCATCCTGGCAGGGAAAATGATGGCATGAGCAGAGGAGTGGACATCACCTCTACCACAGCACTGGAAATAGCAGCAGGAAGGTGTGCCAAACACTGGCAAGAGGAAGCTGGCTTAGAACCCCATAAGCCCGCCCCCAACAACACAGCTCTAGCGAAGTTATAATTCCCTAACTGCCATCAGCTGAGAAGAGATCATTGAGAACACATTCATTTGTTTGTGGGGGACACCTGGATCAAACCATGACAGAAATGACCAGTCTGTCTTTCATTTCTTGTTTTTTCATTTCTTCAACTCTTCAACTTCCTCTCTTCAACTTAATGGGAAAAGAATTGTTTCGTGGAGTGCAATGTCTAGAATCTTAGCTGGTATCAAGGGTGTGAAAGGGTGATGGTGGAGCCCAGGAGAATTTGAGATCAGCGTTTTGTAGTTTTCTGTCTTGGGAGATGCATATCATCGTGCATTTTCAATATCTGTAGAGTCCAACACAAAGAAACTTTAATACAGACTAAGGAATTTGGCTAATGAGTCAATATTGACAACAAATGTAGTGTATGAATACAGGATGATAACGGGGGCAACTGAGGCATGGAAAAGAGGTGTCTCTGCTCAGTTATTTTGTAAATGTTATAACTGTTCAAAAAGACAACCTTGTGCCTGGCGTGGTGGCACACGCCTTTAATCGCAGCACTCGGGAAGCAGAGGTAGGAGGATTGCCATGAGTTCAAGGCCACCCTGAGACTACATAGTGAATTCCAGGTCAGCCTGGGCTAGAGCGAGACCCTACCTGGAAAAAAACAAACAAAAAAAAAAAAAAGACAACATTGTATACTCATATATAGTGAATGTATATGCATATAAAGCATCTCTTACAGCTCTGCATACAGAAAGTGCTTGATCAATACTTGTTATTGAGCTGGGGTGAAACACAAGAGCACACTTAGCATCACATGATCCCAAGTTCAAAAACCAGCACTGATAGTAATGATGAGAATAATGAATCGATTAAGGAAATGGGGCCCTCCAATTTCTGAAATGTTGTAAGACAAAATGGACTAGATTAAATTTGTGGGTTCTGGAGTCAAAGGGCCCCCGGTTCAAATACTGACTATGGAACTTCTAAACCACACAGACATTGGCAGATTACTTCACCATTCTCCAAGGTTCATTTTCCTCACAACGTAGGGATAATAATTCCTATGATTAATAAGGGACAGTATTCACATAAAGCATTTTAGCACTGTGCCTGACGCAATGCCCAGCGGACATGGCTTTTATGTAGGACACTAGACTGATTTGTGGGTCACATGAAATGCTAAGATAGACCTCCTTTTCCACAGAAGATATAGATGCTCCCGTGCTTCACTCTGTCAGAAGCAGGGAGGGGTGAGTCCTCACCATCCTCCTCCAGGTTGGACAGGTGAATAAGATAAGAACACACCTAGACTGCATTTTTCATGAGACCTTGAACCACTCCTCTCTGTTCTTCTGGGACCAGTAATATTTCCTCTTCTGGAAAATTTTTGCCCCTTTGGAACATCTCATTATTGTGACCTCAAGATCCCCTGTTCTCCTAGCATAGAAATTGTGGTTGGGTGGGACCGAGTCTCTAATGAGAAATTTTGCCAGGTGCTTTTGGAAGCATCGTGAAGAGAAGCCTTTTTGTTCCTTGACGACAGCAGCCAAGGAGTTCCAGCCCCAGGAATCAGCGAGTCCGAGAATACGGTCAACGGGGAGGGCAGAAGTGACTGTCCAGAGCTTTGAACCTCCATGGTAGTGCTCAGTGAGGCCCTGGAACAGGCAGGAACGGCAGCTGTCATCTTGGGTTCTGGCATCTTCGTGCAAAGGTATCCTGGTTTGTATTTGGTCCAGGTGAGAAGAGTTGGAAATACTTTGGCAAAGTATTGGCACAGCAGAAAGGTGTGAGACATCTGACAGACAGTCTGAAAAGCCCAATTGGAGGATCCAGCCATGATTCAATAAATGATAATAAGCCAGGTGTGGTGGCGCACGCCTTTAATCCCAGCACTTGGGAAGCAGAGATAGGAGGACTGCCATGAGTTTGAAGCCACCTGAGACTACATAGTGAATTTCAGATCTGCCTGGGCTAGAGGGAGACACTACCTCGAAAAACCAAACAAAAAATAGAAAATAGTATTAGCTCTTCAGCAGCACATATACTAAAATTGGACCAATACAGAGAAGATTAGCATGGCCCCTGTGCAAGGATGACATGAACATTTGTGAAACGTCCCACATTTAAAAGAAAACGGTTGGATTTCCACCAAAACTTTGCAGACACCTTTGAAATCAGATGCCTGCATGCCTGTGTCATAGGAAAAAGTGCTTTCTCTCCACAAGAGCAAGGTGCCCGCCCTCAAGAGGAAGGACCCTTCCCACAATAGACATCATCGGAAAGAAAATACAGACATACAAAAATGATGAGAGATGCCCACAAAGGCTTATTGACAATGTGCCTGTTTAATTATCATAGCAAAAGAAGAAACCTCACAAATGTCAACAATAAGATTGGTTAAATGCATTCAATTCTATTCACAAAATTAAAGTCACATTTTCAAATAATACTTAATGTCATGGAAAAACATTCAGACTACATTACAAAACTATTATAATATTTCATCTGCAATATAATTACAATTTTATATATAGTCAGGTACCAGTTAAAGACATGTGCTGTTTAGCAATTTCATCATTGTACAAACACGACAGGGTGTATTTATACAAAATAAGTCAGCTATAACATCCCTAGGTATATACTCCTCTGAGGCAACTGCTATCCCTGTGGAAAATTATTGACCCAAACATCCTTACACTGGACATGACCCACACACACACATATATATATAGCCATATATGTATTTAAATATATATCATATAGTTTGGATGGAAACTTAAAAATTGTGTCCCTTAATCCCATTGAGGAGGGTCCTCAGCAGAATAGAGGCAGGGAGGAGGGAAATGGGAGTCCCAGCACAATATTTGTACATACAGAGTTTCTACTTATGAATTTAAAAAAGGGAGAAAAAAATGGTGTCCTTAGAGGGAGGTTTGTTTTTTTTTATTTTTATTTACTTGTAAGCAGAGAGAGATAGAAGAGAGACAGAATGGGTGCATCAGGGCCTCTTAGGCATTATAGGCAAGTGCCTTAATGGCTAAATCATCTCTCTAGCCTGAGAGTTTTAATTTTTTTACATATGTATGGTCAATTTACTACCTTGAAATTTTTTAACAAACTAAACTGATATTATTTAAAAAATAGAATTGTACCAAAATATAAAATTTCATGTCAGCATATCCCCCCAAAATATGTATAGCAAAGGAACCGCTAAGCTTTCAATCACACGTGGCAGGTGGAGGAACACCACAATTTAGCCGCGACACATCCATGTATTTCAACTGTGCTCAGACAAATGTTAGTGAAGAGAGCATTAGCATTCATATTTAAATTTTTTTAAATTTTTTTATTTTTATTTCTTTTTGAGATAGGGTCTCATTGTTGCCCAGGCTGATCTGGAATTCACTATGTAGTCTGGGGGGGGGGGCGGTCTCAAACTCTCCAAGATCCTCCTACCTCTGTTTCCCCTAGTGCTGGGACTAAAGGCGTGAGCCAGCACACCCAGCAAGTCCCAAGCTTTTATTGATGTCCCTGTAATGTGTCAAGAAAGAGACTCAAGCCTGGTAGCCAATGTGGACACTTGTTTAGAGCTTGGAAAAGAAGCTGCCTCTGTAGCCTCTCCATAAGTAATTCAAAATAAATATACTAAAGTAGGTATGACGAAGTTGGTAGTTTCTGGGATTTTTTTTCCACCAGCTTCCCTGATTCCCTCCTATGCATTTATTTTTATTTTAACAGCACATTTTTCTCCACATTTTTATTGTTTGGGTTTTGTTTTTTGTTTGTTTGTTTTTGTTTTTGTTTTTTGAGATAGGGTCTCATTCTAGCCAAGGCTGACCTGGCACTCATTCTGTAGTCCCAGGCTGACCTGGAATTCACTATGCAGTCCCAGGCTGGCCTTGAACTCACAGCAATCCTCCTACCTCTGCCTTCCGAGTGCTGAGATTAAAGGCATGTGCCACCACACCCGGCTCCTAATAGCATATTTTTCACAGTGCCTTGTCATGGGCTCATATCCGGTACTGGTTGAAAAATCACTTGTAACCTGAGCTCTGGCCCAAATCATCACAAAAGAAGATTCCTCCTCACTCACCTTCTTACTTTATGTCTACTTCCAAGGTCTCCTAGTGGACTGTATAGTGCATTTTGTGCCCCATGGAAGTCTGTCTTCCCCCATAGCTTCGGTGTGTTCTTTAATATATGAGTGCTATATCCATTGGCATTTAAATTTAGGAAACGCAGAACGTTCTAGATCATTTGGTAGATACCGCCCATAGGTCTGCTGAATTCAGATGTTGGCATCCTAACCCCTAGTACCTTAGAAGGAGATTTTATTTGGACATGGAGGTAATTAAGATAAAATGACAATGGCCGTAATGGTGAGTCCTGATGAGTCTGACAGTTGTCCTTGGAATACAGAGGGAGAGAAGGGAGGGACATTTCCATTCCAAGTGAGAAGACAGCTATCTGACAGTCTAAGACAGAGGGCTCCGAAGTAACCACTTCCACAGGCACTTTGTTCTTGAAATTCCAGCCTCCGTGAGCATCACCTGCTAGAACTTTTACCTGATTGTACAGTTGGGGAGAAACGCAACATGGAGTCAAGGTCACAGGCACAGTTAGGGGCTGGGAATGAAAGCCCTGGACTCACACTTGCTAGGCAAGTACTCTACTGCTGAGCTACATTCCTAGCCAATTGATTTCTTTCTTTGAGATTTATGTTCTCACAGCAGCCCACAGTGTTTTTCTTTGTTTTGCTTTTTGTGGCTCAGGATCACGTTATTGAAGCTGCATACTAGCCCCTTAAGCCCAGCCACTGCACACAAACTCCATATGCATGCACCACTTTGTGCATCTGGCTTTACGTGAGAACTAGGGAATCAATCTCAGGTGGTTAGATTCTGTAGGCAAGAGCCTTAACTGCTAAGCAATCTCTCCAGCCCCAAGCTCACAGTTTTCTTTTCTTTTTTTAATTTATTTTTTAAACTTTTTATTGATGGCTTCCATAATTATAGACAATAAACCATTATGATTCCCTCCCCACCCTCCCCCATATCTCTTCCCCCTCTCATTAGTCTGATTTGTTTCAGTGTCATCGTCTTTTCCTCCCATTACCAGGCACTGTGAAATCGTGAATATCAAGGCCATTTTGTGTCTGGAAGTTTGCGTTGTAAGCAGTCCTCCCCTTCCTTTGGCTCTTACAGTCTTTCCACCACCTCTTCTGCAATGGACCCTGAGCCTCAGGAGGTGTGACAGAGATGTCCCAGTGCTGAACACTTCACTGTCACTTCTTCTCAGCACTATGGTGTCTTTTGAGTTATCCCGGTGGTCACCATCATCTGAAAAAAGAGAAGCTTCTCTAGACAAGAGTGAGATTAGCATTACAATATGGGTATGCTCATTGTTTTAAAAAAGTGCTTATAAAGGCAATTTGGTGAAGCCCACAGTTTTTGATGGTCAAAACCAGAAACAACTATATATTTGTGCTAGAAATAACTCAGTTATAAGTTATCTGCAAGACTCATACATTGTGTAACACAGTTTTAGAAATTTTCAAGTGTGATTGTCATGAAAATGAAAGTTTAGGATTTGAGCCAGATAGGAATGTGGCTAGAACCAGGCCCTCAAAAATCTGTCTGATCCCTCTCTGCCTTCTAGTTTTCTTGATGAGTTTATTGCATATGGCAAATCTCAACATTGCCAGGAACAGTGGACTTTCAGATTGTGACATAGAAGGGGACCACTTCTGCCCAACATTTCAGCCTTATGGAAAGCCCCAGACTGACCTGCTCTGATCACATGCCCAAGCATCCAAGCCTCTTGCTGATGCCATAGAACGGTATTGTCTTGTAGCTGACCAGGCTCACACACTGGCCTCTGCAGGGAATGGGAACATCGAGAGGGGGTGGGTTGGCAAGTCCTCCAGCTGTGGAGGTAGATAGAGGCAGCTCCTAGAAGCAAGGACTGGGAGCAATATCCACCACACATCCACACCCCCCTGTTCCTCAGTGTCTAGCAGAGGGCCTGCGGAATCTGTTCTAGACCCCATTCAACCCCTGTGATCATGCGACCCCAGCTACCTCCTGCTCTAGTCTCGTCTTGTTCCAGGTAAAGAAAGGAAGCCTAACTTGTGTCACATGGCCACACAACCCCATCCTCTCTGCTGCCTTGCCCTGTCACAGCTTGGAGAGACTTCTCATGTCTTGCTTTCTCTCTTCCTGGCCTCCTCTTCCATGGCATCTTGGGGACCAGAGAGGACTCAATATGAGCTACAGAGCTATATCACAAATGCCCTCCTTCCCCTTCAACACTGACCTTGACTTAGACTTGTGAACTTGAACATTTCTCTCTGTAAATTGAGTTTCTTCTCAGAAAGTCTCTTCATGTCTAATGCCAACATTTCAGGCAGGCCAGCCTCACTGTCTCCAGAGCAGGGAATATAACTTACTCACAAGGATCACTGCTTTTCCTGGTTCAAGAGGCTTGTTTTATTCTTGGCTAGATCTCCTAGTTGGGTTTTTATTAGACACAGTGATTTTTTAGTCACCCTGAATAGCTTGTTAACCCCACCATTAATGGTCTATCAGGCTAGCTGGGTAGAATTTTATTTTCCTGGGAATCTGAGGACTCCAACCCCATGGCACACCCAGAGCCATAGAGACCTGCTGCCCTTGCTTTGGCCAACAGAGACTGTAATTCTGGAGCCTTTGTGGGAGTGTGGACACATCTGGGGAGCCAGGGATGAAAGTAGAGATGAGAGATGAGAGCAACCAAGGCCGCACACAGCCTGGGGCCTTGGTTTGGCTTTGGCCTTGGCCTCTGGCCAGCTGTATTTGAGACCTTTGGCAATGTGGGCACCAGTGTGTGCCTGAGTTGAATGGGAGCAATGCAGGGAAGTTGATGGAACTTGTAGCTGATGCTTTCTTGGGTTTTACAAGGGCCTTAAGGGACTCAGCTCATACACTGAGGCTTTACTAGGTGTGGCATCTTCTTCTGCCCTTCTTAGGTGTCATGACAAGGCACATGTTCCTTAGGAACTTGGGTTCCACATCTTTAAGAGAGTCACATTTTTGTAATTATGGTTTCCTGACACCATAACTTTGGTTATGGGTAGTATGGTGCTTGAACTTGGTGATATCTGTGGTAGCCTGAGACTCCCAGAATCCCTAGGGCTGGGAAAGAACCCAACTGGACCAGAAAAGGAAGGACCTAGAGGAAGCTCTCCTCACCCTAAACAAAAAAAGAAGATAATTTTCCTTTAGAATTTCCTTTAGACTAAGGACCAAATATATCAAATATCTTCTTGGTATGTTTTTCCGGGAGACTTTGGTTTGCCATCTCTGTTTCCTTATGAAAAATTTTGGGTATTTAGTTTTGTTTCGTTTTTCCAGGGTAGGGTCTCCTTCTAGCCCAGGCTGCCCTGGAACTCACTCTGTAGCCTCAGGCTGGCTTTGAACTCGTGGTGATCTTCTTACTGGTGCCTCCCAAGTGCTGGGATTAAAGGCATGCTCCACCATGCCCAACTTTTTTTTTGGGGGGGGGGAACAGAGGGATTTTTCAATAGTTCCATTCTATCCCAGGCTAACCTGGAACTCACTCTGCAGTCTCAGGCTGGCCTCAAACTCATGGTGATCTCCCTACTGGTGCCTCCCGCGTGCTGGGATTAGTATGCACCACCATGCATGCCTGGCCCAGCTTAAGTTTTTTTTTTTTAAATTTTCAAAGCCTATAAATAAAGCATCAATGTTGCAATCAGTGTGATTGTTGACCTATTATCAGTAGAACAACAGAACTGGAAGCATGAAGGTCTTGACCCATCCAGGAACCTAAGTGTACCTGTGGTGTCTAAACCAAAAATTTCTTCCCATCCAAAGAACATATTGCCAATTGATCTGTGCAAACAGATGCTGGATGTTGGCGTGGGCAGCATTTCAACACCAGCTTGGCCTTGTTCACCCATAAGGAGCATGCAGGCTCATGTCCTGGCCGGGTTCCCATCCTCTCCCCTGATGGCAATCCTCTAGCCCGATTCTCACACATGTCATCACCACTGTCTAATCTGCACATCTTTCCTCCCAGAGGATCTCATTCCTGCCCACTCAGTTCCAGTGCTAATTTCCAATAAACACTCCCAGAGCGATGAGGAGCCTTCCTTCCACATCGCGGGCAGGCACTTAACACCAGCATCTGAAGCAGAGTAAGGAATAAATGCGAACCTTCCTGGTTTCTTGCCATTGCTAAATTGCTATTCATCTGGTGCTAAAATCTGCTCAAAGACAAAGAAGTATCAGGGCATGATGGTACTTTTTTGTGCTCTAATCCCAGAATGCCAAGGTAACAGTGTGAGGCAACTCCAGGCTACATCGTTTCAAAATAAAAAAAAAAAAATTGGGGCTGGAGAGATAGTTCAATAGTTAAAGGGCTGGAGAGATGGTGCAGTGGTTAAGGCACTTGCCTCCAGTGCCTAAGGCCCCTGGTTCAATTCCCCAGGACCCACATAAACCAGACCCACAAGGTGGTGGCCCTGGTGC
>PVHP010007929.1:0-54944 GCA_004024765.1 Zapus hudsonius
AGGAGTCCAGGCTGACCTCTTGGACGAGTCCCCACAGG
Source organism: Zapus hudsonius (assembly GCA_004024765.1). NCBI lineage: Eukaryota > Metazoa > Chordata > Mammalia > Rodentia > Dipodidae > Zapus > Zapus hudsonius. Next base: position 39 of record PVHP010007929.1, read on the forward strand.
ACCCCCAGCACCGTGTGCACCGTGGACAGCCCCATGCACAGGTCCGTGAGCGCCAGCATGGCCAGAAAGTAGAACATGGGCTGCTGCAGGCTGGGCTCGGTGCGGACCACGTGCAGCACCATGCAGTTTCCCAGGAACACCGTCGTGTAGATTATGGAGAACGGGATGGAGATCCAGCTGTAATACCTTTCTAAACCAGGAAAACCAGTCAGAGAAAATGGTGAGCTACTGATGTTTGTGACAGAGAGAGCAAACATGATAGAAGATGCAAAAGACTTCCTGACAGGTTTGCTGAGTCACATAACTGTCTAATTCACTAATTTCAAATTATGTCTATTTGCTTCTTGGATGAAGGAAAATATGCTATTTCCACAATTACCAACATAAAGATCCGATTCTCTAATGTTTATCATCAGTAAATTTCTGTCGTGCTAATGTGCCTTTCAGTGCTAGTGATTAGAGCTGGCGGAATGTCAGTGGCTTTTGTGTTGCAACAGTAATGCACCTGGGCACAAGGGGTTTGGAGTCTCTGCTCAGTCCTGAAGGGAGACATTGCCTGGTCACAGATGTGTGTTGCTTCCTTTGTTGGTATGATCCTCAGGAGACTGTGATCATATTCCTCTGTGGTGCTGCAGCTGGGCCTTACACTTCTGAGTTTCAAATGATTCCTATAGGAATGGAATGATTGAAGTAGTTATCTTTACAGATTTTTTAAATAGACAAGAGAAACTCACAGACTAAGTATGATCTGAACTGTTCTGGCCCTTTCCACCATGCTTAGCTCTTCTCTGAAGCATTGGATTTAAGTGTCTTCCCTTTTCATGCAACTCTTTCTGCTGAGTGAGGACTATGGCGTTTCTGAATAGCCCAGTATGAAACTTTTCTATTTTTTTCCACACATAGAAAAGGCTATAACTGTCAACAGTTCCAAACAAATATCTAATCTTATCTATGAGTTACAAGGAGTTTAGGGACATGATGAGATTGGACATTTCAGCATATTACATATTTAGAAAAGATACAATAGCAAGAAAAATATGTGTTGGTTTGTGTTCTAAAGGTCTGTGTTTCTTAACCAGTACTTGAAGAACTTCCCCTATAATGTGTAGATAAAATTTCTGTGGTTAAGATAGTTTATGAATTATTGTTGCTTAGAAGGGTAACTAAAAATTCAAATACAAATGAATTTTCATAGAAGACTATCAAAAAATACCCTGGAATACTGCCCCCTCACAGGATAACTGATGCTTCATAATCCCTCAGTGACTAGCAATAACCCCACCGAGGAGGGCAATCCATTCAATGGGGGTGGGAAGAGGAAAGATAAGAATATAACACAATGGGAATATGGCCAACGTGCTATCTGTTCATACAGTAAAGTTCATAATTCATAAAACAAATGAATGGTTGTGTAATTGGACTCTCTAAGAAGCAGTGATTTGACTTTATAGATGAATGTGATATAAGTATAAAAATATTTTGATTTCTTTAAACTTTAGTTACATATATTCCCTACATTCAGTGCCATTGATAGAAGAGTTATGTTCTAATCTATTTGTTTCTCCTTGAATTAGTTGCTTTCACGCTCCACAAGTTTTCTAAATTAGAAGCTTAAATTTACATATATAAATATATTTCTAGAATATGTGCATTGAGAATATGAATTTTAGTATAAACAATACTTTCACTTAATATATAGATTTGGGTTATGTGGTAGGGTTTGATTTAAACTCAAAACATCTGAGAATTTTCTATCTGGATAATAGTTAATAATTTGATTTCCAATTCCACTGGATTATGAGAATTTTTTATTTCTATTCTCCTTCAGCTTTTATATTGTGTCTTAAGTCCCAGAATATAAGGTGTCTTTGAGAATGTCTTTGGGAGCTTGATGATAATGTTGGTGAGATCACTGGGTAGAGTGTTCTGCAAATGACAATAATCAAATTGAATGATGGAGGTCCTCGTTATCAAAATCAAGCCTGAATGACCAATAGAAGGTTGTGAATTCACATCTTAGATACAATAGTAGAATTGCATTTTTGTTTGTACTTTGGTAAGTTTTCTCACATTTTTGATAGCTTTTACTTAGGTTCATGCATTTTAATAATCATTTTTTGGCAAAATTATTCCTTTAACAGATGTACTCATACACACATGTAATCCTTGAACTAGGGAGGGAGAGCAAGATGATTGTGAGTTTGAGGCCAGTTGGGCTATGTAGTGAGACCTTCGTCCTGTCACAGAAGAAAAAAAAAGACAAAAGAAACAAAACTTAAAAGTGTTTTTTTCTTTTCATTACTTCACAAATGCTCTATGCTTTATGACATTTGTCATATGAATTGCTTTGTCTGAAGCTGATACAGCTACTCAACACTTTTCTGTTTAGAATGATGTTTTATTATATCATTTTAATTATAAATAAACAATGGGCTACATTATGACCTTTATACATATCTATATATTTTAATTTATTGATCTACACCAATCCAGCACCATGTCTTGTCCCTCTTATTCTCCAGCTGGTCTTCTCCTCCCCCCGAAACAATTTTGCTTCTGCTGTCTTGTTTTGCTTTTTAAGTTTTGAATTCAGATTCTAGGTGTTAGCTAAAGAATGTGAACTCATCATTATAATTCTTTCTTATTTTCCTTAACATATAGCCTACCATTCCATTCATTTTCCCAAAGATGAAATACATTCATTTTTGTTTGTGGCTGAATGCTGGGGTGCATATACACACCCCGTTCCTTACCAGTCGATGGGAATCTAGTCTTATTTTAAAAATACAGCTCTTGTGGTTAATGCCACACGCCCCACCCCAAGCCTCCCAAAAAAACTGCATAGTGATGACATTGTTATTGTATGCTGACATTGATTTCCATGGATATAGACCCAAGAAAGATCAACAACAAGACGTTGAGTGATATTTCATAAGGAAATGTGAAAAAATGAAAATTAAAAAAATCTATTCACTCCATATATGACACCATTAATAAACTAAAGAATCATTCAAGTCTAGATAGGTGAACGAGAACATTTATTTGAGTTACTTATAGAGGTATGGGTGAGTGACTCAAAGGCATATGCATGACCAAAACCACACCACAGCTGGCTGGTGATTCAGGAAAGTGACCTAAGTCACTGGAGCTCCTAAGTGGGCAGTTCATCTAGTCAGACAATCCTCACTCCCTCAACTGTAGATTGCATCTCCAGTCTTGGAGGAGGGCCCTTGTGTATGTCCTTCATTCTCAGCTTCATAAGTTTTATTAATTTCCTAGAAATTTTCCTTCGTTTTCTCCATCCTATGGGCCTCATTTTTCCATCAAGGAGGAGTACAACCCAATAGGAATATGGCCTACATGCTATCTTTTCATACAGTAAAGTTCATAATTCATAAAAATGCATGGTTGTGTAATTGGAATCTCAAAGAAGCAGTGAACTATTGATATAATTCAGTGATTAACAAAATAAGAGCAAGCTAAAATCCAAAATAAGTATTGAAAGAAATAATAAAGACAAGGTGGAAAGCAATTCTGGGGGGAGGCCTGGCAGGTCAAAGCAAGCATGAGGGCCAGAAAAGGTCTAAGACACCCAAGTGTGATTTCCCAGCACCCACTTATATGAAAATGGCTGATCTGGCCACAAACATCTGTTACCCCTCTCTTTTTTGGGGGGTGGAGACCTGGAAATGTTTAGGGCATGCTGAACAAAAATGGCAGCTCTGGGTTTTGAAGAAGACAATGTCACAAGGAAATAGATGAGCAACAGGGAAGACACCTGATGTTCAACTGGTCTCTTCAAGCACACATATGGGGCACAGGCGTGTAGACATGTATATGGATACACCACACATACATCATGCCGAACACCAAATATTCTCTCCAATACTCTACAGAGAAAAGCATGAACCAGCACTTGCACTCATACAACAAAAAAGACACAATGAAAATTAGCAAAACATAGTCTAAACAATCTAAAGAATCAAGAAAATATATAGTAGGTTCTTTGAAAGGATCAAATAAAAACATTTGGTCAAGCTAACTAACAGACAGAAACAGAAGAACCAACTTAATAAAATCAGTAGTGGAAATAGAGATATCATAATAGTTAACAATGAAATCTAGAGTATCATTAATGAACAATTTGAAAAAAAATGTATAAAACAATAGATTTGAAAATATTAAAGATATAAAATTTCAAGACATATAGGACATACTAAAATCAAAATTAATGTATATATTGTCCTAAAGCAATGCATGATAAGTGATTTTTTGAGTCTTGCAACTATAAAAAGCTCAGGCTGTAATAGATTCAAATTCAACCCTCTTATGCCTATTAAGGACAAATAACACAAATAAGTTATCTCAAACTACTGTGTAAAAATAAAGGGATTTTACTAAAATGATTATACAGATCAAAAACTGGTGTGATATCCAAACTCAGTAAGGATGCACCATAAACAGAAAATGAAACACTAATTTCCTTGATGCAAAGGACAAAAAATTCTCAATAAAATACTGGAAACCAAATTGACACATTGCAAACATCATATAGCATGATCAAGTTGGCATCATTTGAGGTTTGCAAACATCAAAAATCAGCAATCAATACAACATAAAAATAAAATAAGAGACAAAATATGTCATCTCAAAATACAGAGAAAATATTTTGGCATGATTCAATATAATTTCTTGATAAAATCCCTGAAAAAAACTATGCATAGAATATAATAAAATATACATTTAAAAGTAGACAATATTACACAAAGTATAGAAATATTGAAATAATTTTCTCCAAAATCATAAACAAGACAATGGTGTCTACTCTATCCACATGAATATACAGTGGAAAATATGTGCTTGAGTTCTCAGCCTCAAAAATAGGGAATAGAAAAACCGTGAGTTATAAATACAAATATCCAAATTATATTTTTGTTTTACCTGTGATATATATATATATAATTTTCTTTTCATTCATAAATATAATACAAAGGAAAATAAGTTACAATGAATTCATTTGTAGTACATTGGCCGTTTAAAATCAAAATCATAGTTTATGCATAACTCATGACTTCTATTTTATTGTTTTATCATGCCAATTAGTCCGTTTCAAAAACTTTCAGTTTGGTAGACAATAAGTTTTGCATGCCATAAAGATGTGAATGCATAGTCTCTTAATATTTTTGTTGAATTATAAGAGTTGTTCACCTTTATTAAATGACAACCTATATGGACATCATAAATTACACTGGAATTCTCACAAAAAAGATTTCATATATGCTATGGAGGTATGTATCATTTTTATCCATTCTTAGAGGACATTTTACTTAATATACTTAAAATTTTTACATTTACTTTTGAATTAATCTACAAAATTTTTGTAAATTTTATCTTAACTGCACTATTTTTATTGTCCCTCCTTTCTAAATTAAGAAAAACAGATAAAACAATTAATCTTAGCTAAAAAGGTAGGAAGTAACACCTCTTCCTTCTTATATCTTCACTGTATTATTGAGTATGTTATTAAAATTTAGTATTATAATAGCAATTATGTTCCCTTAAATTACTTAGGGGTTGCCCAAGAATTTTTAATATACAGTTAAAGCTAATGTATCTTAAATGTTTGAAGAGTTTGCATATACCTCATGATGGAGTTTTACCAATTCCTTCCATATTTATGCAACAGTGCAGATATTCATTCCTCTTGTTTCTATGTTTTCACTTATCATATTACTATATCTTTGAATAATTAAATATTTATTAAGTAAATAAGAACAGGAATATCTGCTCAGAGGAGATGGAGCTGGCTTAGAAATCCTACATGCTTGGGTCAAGCACCCATGAGAAGCTGGATGCAAAGTGGCACATGCATCTGTGATCCCAACAATCCTGTAACAATGGGAAGTGAAGCCCGGAGATTCTGAAGCTTTTAGACATGCGCTGAAGTTCATGTGCAGTTTGGCAGCTCCATTGCAAGGACACGGTCTCCAAGAAGATGGAACACAGACATTTCCATGTTCCTCTGGCTTTCACATGTGCTATGTGCACACCTGACCACTTGCAAACAGACTAAAGAAATAAATTAAATTAAAAATAAAATACTAGCATCAATGCTATCTCATTCATTCCTCGGGCATTTTTCCTTTATATTGATTCAATTCTTTTACTTTTATCAATTTTCATTTACCAGAACTCTGCTTAATATTCTTATATATCATGAAATACTTGTTTCAAGTGGCCTTTCATAGACGAAGTCAAGTTGATTATGACATTCCATGATGGCTGATTCTCCACTTTTTGGAGTAATGTTATGCTATATAAACTGTGTAAGGAAGGGTTTGCAGATTTGTGTTTCGAGTTTTGTTTTTGAGATTTACATTTTTCCTAAACTTCAGCAGTGATAATTTTCAAACTTTGATATAGTGGAATCAGAACTAAAATGAGTGCATTTATTTTACTCTGAAATTTACCACTAAATATGCAGAAAGTATCCTAAATGTGTGTAGTAGTAGATATAAAAAGAGAAATGATCATCAATGAAAAAATATATGCACATATACACATTTGAACCGAATTATGAAATTTGAGAAAACATGAGTGAATAAATTGTGTTAATGATCCACATGTAATTCAAAAACCAAAGGATAATTCAGATTTTTTGCATCATAACATAAATCCCCTCACCAAAATGAAGAAAATTGAATGCTGCCATTATTATCTCAGGAGAGTAAAAAATATTAATTCAATATCAGAGAGCCAGAGGTTTGTTAAGATTTTGTTGTAACAAAATGTTTTAGTATTCAGATGTCTTCTTATTTAAAAAGAGACCCAACACACGATCACGAATCTGCTTCGTTTTGACACCATACACTAAGGGGTTGACCGTGGGGGACAAGAGAAGGTACACAGTTGCTATAATAATGTGGACACTTGGAGGTACCTTCCGTCCAAAGCGGTGAGTAAGGAAGCTGAACAGTGCAGGGGTGTAGAAGGCCAGGATAGTGCAGACATGAGCAGCACAGGTTCCCAATGCCTTAGAGCGGGCATTCTGGGAGGACAGCCTGAAGACCGCCTGCAGGATTTTTACATAGGATGTGGCTATGAGACACAAGTCAAATACTGACACAAAAAGGGCCACTGAGATCCCATAAGCTCTGTTGATGAGTGTGTTGCCACTGGCCAACTTCACCACAGCCATGTGCTCACAATAGGCGTGATTGATGATATATTTTGTATAGTAAGGCAGCCTCTTAATGAGAAGAGGGCATGGGAATATCATAAGCATAGCTCGGGTAACACCAACTAAGCCTAATTTAATCACCATGGAGGTTGTAAGGATGTTTGCATAATGCAGCGGGAGGCAAATAGCCACATAGCGATCAAATGCCATGGCCACCAGAAGCGCTGACTCAACAATACAAAATGTATGGATAAAAAACATTTGTGTCAGGCAGACATCAAAGTCAATCCAATGCGCATTAAACCAGAAGATGCCAAGCATCTTGATGGCTGTGAAGGACGTGAGACAGATGTCATTCATTGCCAGCATGCAGAGGAAGAAATACATAGGCTGGTGGAGGCTGGGTTCTAGTTTGACGGTAGCAATGATGACGCTGTTCCCCAGCAGGGTCAGCACAAACAGGAGGCAGACAGGGATGCCAATCCAGCATTGAACATTTTCCAATCCGGGAATACCAACCAAGAAGAAAGCTGGGATGTGGTAGTGGGTCACATTGTCTGCCATGTTAAAGCTGGCCCTAGTGGCTACAAGTAGAATTGCAAAGCAATTCTTCAAGGTCCTTGGGGGAATCTAGATTTGCCTTCTGTCACCCACCCTAAGGGGCTGACTGCTTTCCAAACCAGTATCAAACCTCAGGCAAAGCACTTCACCCTTGGTAGCACCAGAATCCAAATCTGCAAAGGACAGGGTTACAAGTATTTATTCATTAGAATTTTTTCATTTTAAATTATTTTCAGATCTTACTGCAAATGTTCATTTCTTATTAGAGGAGCAGATTCTACCTATATTACCACATGTTTTGGCATAAACCTCTGATTCTGTTCAAAAGGAACTGAGATAAAATATGAACATATACATATGAACTAATATATAGACTTCAGTAATAAATATATTATAGCATACTCTTTTGAAATTGTGCTGTTATTATTGGGTAACAAATCTAAGTAGAAATAAAATAAGATCCTTTAAGAATAAAACATATTTAAATATAGATGATAAAACTTTACCATGTATAAAGGCAGATTTGTGCATGTTTTAATTTGCCAAAAGGGAAAATTATACATATTCAAAAAGATATTCGTTGACTTAATTCATAGTTCAAGAGTTGGGTGATCGTTCACTTTATAAAATAATGTCCTACATGGAGAGATAAGCTTATTATTACAAGCAAAAGGAGGATAAAGAAACATAAACAAGAAAATAAAAGGCAGATTTGTCATTTAAATGTTGCTTTCTTTGGAAGGTAGAGACAGACAGAGATAGGCATTGTGACCTAATTGGTTATTTTCTAGTGGAAGAGGGTGAAGACAATTCCATTTTCCTATCTGATTCTACCAAAATAAAACATGAAAGAAGCTGATTGGAGATGATGCGGCATAACAGTAAGGAGAAAGTTGTGATTTTAAACATTGACTTAACCTAAATAGAATTTTTTCTTTTACTTAGAAATATTTTCCTACATAAGCATGGAACATTTCCTTTTATGGGTATAAGTAAACAAGAGAGCTAGATAAATATTGTAAACTCAAAATTCTGTAAGATGCCAACAAGATTAATATGTATTAACACAAAGTAAGTGCAGTGACTTCTTCTGATATAAAATCACTCACCTTAGAATGTATTTTCTGTATTTTTTCAGGCTTACTTTGAATGGAGTCTTGAGATGCTAATTTGCTGAAGTAAAATGTTTCTAAACAACATCTTTAGCAAATAAGGAGTGGGATGGCAAGCATGCTCCTAATTTTTTAGGGAAAAAATTTCATGTTTCTAAGCCAAAAGAAATTCCTTTTGATGCTGGTGATTTGAAATTCTGTCTCTGAGTCACTGATAACACTTTGACTACTATTCTACTCACCCATGCTCAAGGGAGAGAGAGAGAGAGAGAGAGAGAGAGAGAGAGAGAGAGAGAGAGAGAGAGAGAGAGAGAGAGAGAGAGAGAGAGAGAGAGAAGGTAACAGGCAGGAATTAACATCAATATTTACTACATACACATATAAAAATTTCAACAAATAGAAAAAGAACTCTCCATTAATGACATAACTGTAATACCAGGGCCATCTACACAGACTTTTTTGAATGTTGTATACATTTTTAATACATTTAATACTATGCATAAAGTTCCTCACTACTGGATTCGGTAAGGTTTGAATTTTTTTTTTTTACATTCCATTGCTCTTCATTTATAGAAATACCAGCTACCCATTCATGAAAGTTAGAAATCTCAAATTAATTCCTTTCTTCTGGATTTTTTAATTCAATGTTTCAATGGATTGCACTCAATTTCTGTTAAGAGTTCTTACCTCTTTCTGTCTGTTGCCAGGCTCATTAGTCACACATGGAGCACAAAGAATTTACATAAATGAAATAAATTTACAATAATTCTTAAGGGAGATTAGAAGATCGTTGCTTCCCCTTTAGACACAAGAATTTGACTGATTTTTCACCTTATACCTATAATCTCTGGCCCTCCATAGTTAGTTTATTAATCAGTTACTCTTCAAACTTCATTAACTTGAAATAATTTCTTCAAATGTGATCTTTTAAGATCATTTCTTTTGCGAGTTGAAAAATTGTAATGACCCCATAAAAAATTAGCAAGGTCTTTTGATGAACTATAGGACATTCAGGAATTTTCTTTTTTTACTGCCAAATCACATTACTGAAATGCCTGCTGTGGCCCATCTAGATTTACAATGTTGTTCACACGCGTGGATTTTCCTGTCCAGGGCTTTAATCTTGACCTCGGATGCTGTCTTACACTCCAGGATCCACGGCTGCTGGTGAAGCTAAGAGATAGTCCCACAGCGAGAACTCTGTGGGGGCCAGAGCTCTGATCACTGTTTTATGCTATTCCAATGCTCAGGAGGCCACTTGGTGCAGGTGCCTGATGGGTCCCTTAGGTGACACAGAACAAAGGGGAAAGGGGCCTGGGACAGGGCGAAGGCAACAGCAGTACAGTGTCCCTGTGCACAGTTTCATTAACGCTGTCATGTCCTCACCACTTGTATGTTATTGGTGAATTCTTCTTCATCCTCCAAGACTAGAATTAGAATTGTGTTTCTGCTTCTTCCAAATGGTACACACAGATTCCTAGTGATCCCTTTTTGTGCTTTAAGATCAATGCGATAACAAATTATTTGAATCTATATTTATTATTTTAGCATCATATTGGATGTCTAATGACAATGACTTTTCAATGTATTTTCATTGACACAAACTTACTCCATTTCACTGCTTTCAGCTTCCTGGTTTGGAATTCACTGAGATATAAAAATGAAGATCGCCTGTGCAGGGAAATAAATACTTACATAATCCATTTCATTATTTCATGAAAACTTAGGTAAACACAGGATACATATAATGATTTCATTATAATCATATTTCTAATGCTATTATAGCAGAAATTCAATATTAAATATATTATTTATAAATAACATAAATATAATATTGATTTCCAACCATAATTTTTAATTATTTGTGTGTGTGTGTGTCCACATGACATCTTCAACTCTCACATCTGATGGAGTGCGTCTCCTAGAGAGGCTCTTGGGCAAGCTTGCTTTCTTGATGATTCTTTACCTGGAGTCTCTTAATAATCCAGAGATTGTAGCAATTCTCTGAACTCTACTCTCTATACAATGGGGGTTATAGACCTGGGTGACAACGTTCATCTGTTTCTTTGGGTCCTGGTGATTAAATTGGAGAGGTCCCTCGGGCCTCCTCAGGCCCCCAAGCATAATCAGGATGTACTGTTCAACACTGAACCATCTCTTCAGCCCTATTTAATATCATTCTTTATTGAACGTGATGAATTATACAATGAATGTCAAGCTGATGAAAATGCAAGATAAGGTAATTGGAGGGTGTGGCCCTGACCTTAGGTATGAAAGAAAGAAATATTAGAGAGAAGACTAAAAGCTGTAGTTTGGGCAGGTTGTGGTGGCACACACCTTAAATCCCAGCACTCAGGAGGCCATGGTAGGAGGTTCTCCATGAGTTCAAAACCACTCTGAGCAAGAGCAAGACACACCCTCAAAAATATAATAAAAATAAAACATGCCATATGGGATTGGGTTGAAAATGTCAGCGGGTTGCAAGGATCCTAAATGTGTGCACATCTGGAAAGAGAAGCCCAGATGCATTCACGTGCTGTGCAATAGCTATGGATGAGCGCATCTCTGCGTGGCTGTGCTTTCACAGTGCTGGTCCTCCTACCTGGCCTGAGAGCAGTGGAGCCTCTACAGTAGCACATTGAAAATGTCCCTTCTTCCTCTGTCGTGAAAACTCTAAGCTTTATCACAAGGGAGAAATTGGAAATCTGTGAAGCTTCTGGTTGTCAATGTCTATGCAATTATTTTTAGCTGACCATATCGGCTAAAAGTTTGTTTGATTGTTTAGATTTAAGGTGTTACATTCACACACATTTTAATGTCTATATCAACCTTCTTGAATTAGATGGGTATTCACTGGAGAGCAGGATCAAGTCTGACTGACAGTGTGTCAGAAATTCTGTACTGCCCATTGTCTATCTATGAGAACTTTAGGGTGATGTCAGTTGTGAATTACAACAGGGTTTCTTAATTTTTTCCCATTCGCAACCCCTGTTCTCTCTAGAAATTTTCATCCCACCCTTGTTTTACAGGTAAATAATATAGGAACACAAGTCAAATGTTCTCTTCTAATAAATCACAAACCAATTTATTTCAACACAAGTGTATGGTTTATTCAAAATTTTACCGTTGAGAATCAAGGATTCTTTCCAAATTTCCAAAGTAATAAGAAAGGATTTTTTTATACAGAGAATTATATATTAGCTATGATACTATATGATGTGGACAATTTTTAACAATTTTGAGAGGTGGAAATTCATACCTCAATTGCCCAGCATCCATTTGGAGCAGGACGCAAATGACACATGCATCTGTGATCCTATCCTGCCTGTGACGATGGTAGGTGGAGCCTGGGCAATCCCAAGAACTCAGGCCATGGAGTCTAAAATTACTTTGCTGAAGTAAAACAGCCTGTGTCAAAGAAGATGGAGCCCAGATTTCTCAAATTTGTCCTCTGATCTACATACCAACTGCTTGTGCCCCACCACATAAAGGAATAATTTTTTTTTTTCAAAAGGTAAAAGCATCATTTTTATCCTATTCTCTTCTCATGGATTTTTTGTTTCTTTACATAGTGTTAGGTTTTCATCTATCTAAACCCCCTTATTATGAAGAATTGTATTTAACACGTTTATAGAACATGGCATATTTGCTTTAAGTGGTCTGATACAGGTGAATTCCTATTAACAATGGCTCTCCATGTTCCATGACTCTCCACACTTTGGGATTGCAATATGCCACCTACCCAGATTTATCTAGTGCAGGGAAGAAGATTTTCGTTTTCAGATTTGTTTTTTCCTGCAATAAGTTACCAAGCATAAAATATTCAAATGATATATTGGACCAAAACTGATATTTTTGCATTTTACTCTGAAATTTGGTATGATATATGTAATGTGCTGCATACATGCATTATATATATGGAGACACAAAGAAATCTCTACATATTCATGTTGAATTATAAGACTTGCTCCTCTCTTCTTTAACAATAAGTATATTTAAAATAAAACTGGAGCTCACACAAAGAAAAAAGTATTTTTCATATATACCATGTACCTATGTGTCATATTTTATCCATTCTGAAAGCTCTTCTTACCTGATATATTTAAACATTACACATTTATTTTTAATTAATATATAAAATGTTTGTAATCATTTTATATTTATTGCATTTGCTATTTGCTTGTCCCTCTTTCAAAACTGATAAGTAAAGATGCTACAGTTGATCTTAGATAAAAGAATAGGAAGTAATCATTCTGTTTTTTCCTTCCCTGGATAATTGAGTATTTTATGGAAATTTGTACTATATCAATTATGTTCCCTTAATTTACTTAGGGCATGCTTAAGAATTTTCAATATGAAGTTAAAATTAATGTAAACATATATTTACATAAATATATCAAGGCATTGTCTCATGATGGAGTTTTCCCAATTCTTTCCATATTCATGCAATATCAACACTTTTTCTCTTATTCACATCTTATCACCCATCATTTGACTGATGACACATCTTCGAATAATCATCTATCTGTTCAATACTTAAAGATTAAAATATCTTGTCTGGGGAGATTGCTAAGTGGAAAAAGTCACTTGCTTGGAAAGCCTATGGGCTTGGGTCCATCACCCATGAAGAGCTGGTTGCAAAGTGGCACTTACATCTGTGACCCCAATAAGCCAATGACAAGGAGAGGCAGATCCAGGGGAATCTGAAGATCTTGAACAACCTAGTCTGAAATCCATGTGAAGTTTGGCAGTTAGTTTGCAGCAGTAAAGGACCCTGTCTCAAAAACAGATGGAAAACAGATTCCTCCATGTTGTCCCTCGATCCCCATGTCCTCTACATATACGGTGTGCACACCCAACCACCCACACACTAAATCAATAAATTAAATTAAAATAGAATAATAACATCAATAGTTTAACTTATTCATTCCTCGGTCATTTTGTATATAGGTCTAAGTCTTTGCCATGTAAAAATCTCCATTTAATATTCTTATCTACAATGAAATATTTGTTTCAATTGGTCACCAACAAATAAATTCAGATTGATAATGACTGTCCATGTTCACTGATTCTCCACTTTGTAGGATAGCAATATGCTATATATCCTGATTTATCAAGTGAAGAAAAGTTATTGGTTTTCAGGTTTACTCTTTTTTTTCTGAAGTACAGTAACAATAATTTACAAACTTTGATATATTGGAACCAAAACTAATATTGGTGCTTTATTGTACTCTAAAATTTGCTATAAAATATGCAGACAGTACACTGCAAGTGTGTATACCTATAGATACTGATAAGTGTAAAGAAATATAGATGCAAAATGCATGTGTGAATGTCTGTGTATTTAAACCAGGGTTATGAAATTTTAGAATGCACTGATACATTGATAATATTGTTAATGGCTCATATATAATTAAAAAATCAAAAGATAATGTAGAAATATGCAATAACAACATAAATCCATCTTTTAAAAATATAACTAAAGGCTTATATTAAGAGAATCTAATAACAAAGGTTAATGTGATCTTACATAGTGAGCCTGATTTTTAAACATATGTTTTGAAAAAATGTTTTATAATTCAGAACTTTTCCTGTTTAGGAAGAAGAGACCCCCCACACAGTCACGAATCTGCTTGGTTTTGATACCATATACCAAGGGGTTGACTGTGGGGGGCAGGAGAAGGTACACACTTGCCAAGATTATATGGACACTTGGAGGTACCTTTTGTCCAAAGCGGTGAGTAAGGAAACTGAACAGTGCAGGGGTGTAGAAGGCCAGGATAGTGCAGACATGAGCAGCACAGGTTCCCAGTGCCTTAAAGCGGGCATTCTGGGAGGACAGCCTGAAGACAGCCTGCAGGATTTTTACATAGGATGTGGCTATGAGACACAGGTCCAATATTGTTACTAAAAGGGCCACTGAGATCCCATATGCTCTGTTGATGAGTGTGTTAGCACTGGCCAACTTCACCACAGCCATGTGCTCACAATAGGCATGTTTGATGATATATTTTGTATAGTAAGGCAGCCTCTTAATGAGAAGAGGGCATGGCAAGACCATAAGGATGGCTCGGATCATGCCAAGCACACCTAACTTAATCACCATGGAGGTTGTAAGGATGTTTGCATAATGCAGCGGGATGCAAATAGCCACATAGCGATCAAATGCCATGGCCACCAGAAGCGCTGACTCAACAATACAAAATGTATGGATAAAAAACATTTGTGTCAGGCAGACATCAAAGTCAATCCAATGTGCATTAAACCAGAAGATGCCTAGCATCTTGATGGCTGTGAAGGACGTGAGACAGATGTCATTCATTGCCAGCATGCAGAGAAAGAAATACATAGGCTGGTGGAGGCTGGGTTCTAGTTTGACGGTAGCAATGATGACGCTGTTCCCCAGGAGGGTCATCACAAACATGAGCCAGACAGGGATACCAATCCAGCATTGAACATTTTCCAATCCAGGAATACCAATGAGGAAGAAAGCTTGGATTTGGTAGTGGGTCACATTGTCATCCATGTTAAAGCTGCCCCTAGTAGCTAAAAGTAGAATTGCAAAGCAATTCTTCAAGGTCGTTCTGGGTAAATCCAGAATGACTGTATATCCTGACCCTGATGGGCTGATTGCTCTGTAACCAGCATCAAACCTCAGGTAAAGCACTTCTCCCTTGGTAGCACCAGTATCTGCATCTGCAAAGGAGAGACTTAAATCAATTTATTTATTTATTTATAAGGTTTTTTCATTTTAAATTTTAATTAAATCCTACTTCAAATGCTAATTTCCTACTAGTGGAGCAGTTATCTGTGGGCCACAATCATTAGCTTTTCCATAAGAAATTGAGATTAAAATATAAATTTAAAAGTGTGTTACCAATTAACATGTATGCTGTCTTTTAAATAGCACTAATATCTCTGGGTAACAAATGTCAATAGGCATAAATATAAGATCTTCATAAGAACAAAATATATGTAAATAGGGACAATAACTTCTTTGTCATTTATCAAGCATAGCTCTATTCATGTTCCACATTGTTGAATAGACAATAATAAATTTAAAATGCTATTCACATACTTCATTCTTAATTCTAGAGTTGGATGAGGCTTCAGTTTATAAAATAAAATCTTTCATGTATCGATCAGTTATTATTATACACAAAGGAAGGCTGCAGAAACATAAACAAGAATACAGAAGTAGATTGGTCATTTTAATGTTGCTTTCCCTGGTAGGTGACAACAGACATAGACGTGATTTGATGAGTATTTTCTCATTGGTGACAGATGAAACCAAGTTCCACTATTACGTGGGTACTGAGGAATCAATCTCAGCTCATTGGGTTTTGTAGGCAAGCACTTTAACCACTGATCTTTCTCTTGAGGCCTGTAGTCACTTCTTCTAATGGCATGTCAATCCAAGATTTTTAGAAGTACACATTCTCAGACACCATGGAAGCATGGTCTGCTATGCACTCATTCACTTAGCTCCTTAGAATGTCTTCTCTGAATTTTTGCAGGCTTGCTAGGAATGGATTCTTAAGATACTAACTCGGTGCCCTAAAATTTTTCTTAACACCATCTTTAGCAAATAAGGAGTGGGATGGTGTCGTAGTCAGCCACGCGCTGCTGGGATGAATCTCCAAACCAGGCACAATTTTGGGAAGGAAAGTATTTATTGAAGTAATAGACCCAGGGGAAGTTAAAGAAAAGGTTGGCTCCCTTTCACAGAAGCAAGCAGAGAGAGAAACCCACTTCCAGCACCTCAAACAAGCAAGCACATTCTAACTCACAAAAATGCAGAACTCTCAGACTGGGGTTCTGGCTTTTCTTTTGCATTTCTATCCCTAGTATTTTACATCCAATTTGAAATACCTCAGGGCTAGACCCCAGATAGCCAGACCAAAGTGACACTTCCTCCAGCCAGAAGGATGAAGACAGTTCACAATTATAATAAATTATATTGGGGGACATTTACTCAAAATAACCATAAATGGCCTACCTTTTCCTAATTTTCATGAATGAATGAGTCTGTGCCTAAACCAAAAATCACTAAGTTCCCTTTGAAAGCTGGCGCTTTGATGTTTTCTTTCTTCAGAGTCATTGACCAAAACTGTCTGCATTAAATTCTTCACTTATGTGCACTTATGGAAAAAGAGAAAGAGGCAAAGGGAAAAATGTGGAAGGCAAACTACAGAGTGATCAAAGAGTTGAGTAAAGAAGGGATCCAGTGGACAATGAGGAGGAGGGACAGAAGAAGGTACAGGTAGGGATTAAAGTCAAGACACATTATATGCATGTATAAAAATATCAATAAATAACTAAAGAGGGCTTGAGAGATAGCTCAGTGGTTAAGGTTGCTTGCTTGCACAGCCTGATGGCTTGGGTTTGATTCCCCAGAACCCATGGAAAGCCAGAGGCACAAAGTGGAGCCTGTATCTGGAGTTCATTTGCAGAGGCAGGAAGCATTGGCACACACATTCTAATTCTCCCTTCCCTCTCTTCTCTCCTTGCAAATGAATAAATAAAATATTTTCTTTAAGAGAAAATACTAAAAGAAGGCTCCAATAAAAAGACAAAACATTGGAATACCATAGAAATTCCTATGAATAATTTTTGAATCATATGTTTTGAATTTCTTTAATAACACATCAAGTTACTTCCTACTGGATTCAGTAAGTTTTGACATTTTCTTCCATTCAATTGCACCTATTTTTTGGAAGCACGAGAAAATATCATATATTTTAAATTAAATCTTTTTTCTAACCTGGATTAATGCAATGTTTCATCAGCAGTTGCTCGCTTTCTGTTTCTGTTAGCGCTCTTACCTTTATCTTTCTGTTTGTTGTCAGTCTCATTAATCACACTTGGAATGCCAAGAAGAATTTTCAGAAATGAAATAACGTTGCAGTAATTCTTAAGGTAGATCAGAAGAACCTTGCATCACTTTTCAAGTCATGAGAACTTGACAGAGTTTTTACCTTGTGTATAAAACCTCTGACCCTCCATAAAGGGTGAGTTTATTCACAGTTACTGTCTATACTTCATTTACTTGAAATGATTTATTCAAATATAGTCTTTGAAGATCATTTCTTTTGTGAGTTACATAACTGAAACCACCTTGTAAAACGAATTAACAAGGTCTTTAATGAACTGTAGGATATTCAGGAATTTTGGGTTATTTTACTACCAAAACACATTACTGAAATGCCTGCTGTGGCCCATCTAGATTTACAATGTCGTTCACACGCATGGATTTTCCTGTCCAGTGCTTTAATCTTGAACTTGGATGCCGTCTTACACTCCAATATCCACGGCTGATGGTGCTAAGAGATTATTACGCGGTGCAAACTCTGTGGAGTCCAGAGCTCTGATTGCTGTTTTATGCTAAAACAAAGCTCAGGAGGCCCCTAAGTGCAGGTGCCTGATGGGTCCCTTAGGTGACAGGAGAGCAAAGAGGAAAGGGGCCTGGGACAGGGTGAAGGCAACAGCAGTACAGTGTCCCTCTGCACAGCTTTATTAACCCTGTCATGTCCTCACCACTTGTATGGTATTGGCAAACTCTTCTTCATCCTCCAAGACTAGAATTTGAATTGCATTCTTATTTCCCCCAAGGTGCCTTCCTACTGGGCTCTCTTTGGTTATTTAAGAAAATGCAGAGAAAATTATGTTTAAGTGCAGATACATTCATCATTTTTAACATTATATTCAATGTCAAAAGACAATGTATTTTCTTGGGGATACAAATCAGTTTTAACTATTTTTAACCTCTGTGTCACTTTAAAATATTCAATGATATAGACATATCCACGCCACTGCTTTCAGTGTCCTGGTTTGGCATTCACTGAAATACTAAATTGAAGAATGACCTAGGCAGGGAAATTATTGACAAAAACTACTAGTGTTAATTTCTTCATAAAAACTTAAGTAGTCTTTAGCATATATATCCCCCTAAGAATTATAAAGAGAATGAAGGAAAAAGGTGACAATTTAATTGATTTTCATATTTCTAATGCTAATATGACAGAAATATTATTGAGTATATATAATAAGAAATTCCAAAATAATTTAACTCTTTTTCTGTGAGGTGTAAGCATTTATTTGTCTACACAATATCTTAGAAGCTCAACTGTTATGGAGGAAACCTGCCTATAGAAGCCAATGGGTGCGTTGGGAGTCCAGGTTCATGATCACTGGACGTTTCTTTACCTGGTGTCTCTTTCTGATGCTGAAGTTTTGGGAATGCTTTGAACTCTGTTCCTCTATAGAAATGAGGCTACAGAGCTGGGAGGCAATGCCTAACTCTTTCTTTGGGTCCTGGGTAGAGCACTGGAGAGGTCACTCAGGCCCTCGTGTGTACATAGGAAGTATTCTTCACACTCAACCATCTCTTCAGCCCTATTTAACAGAATTCTTTTACTGATAAGATGAATTATCTGATGAACGGCAGACTGATGAAAATGCAAGTTGAGATGGTTTGAGCGTGTGACGCTCATCTTAGGGACTGAAACTTTCTACTCTTACCTGTCTTGAGGTACTTCCACCTGCTGAGGCCAGGGGGTATATTGTGAGTCCTGGTTCATCACCCTTTGATGGTTATTTCTTTTTTTTATTTTTTAAAATATTTTATTTATTCATTTCAAGCAGAGAGAGAGAGAGAGAGAGAGAGAGAGAGAGAGAGAGAGAGAGAGAGAGAGAGAGAGAGAGAGAGAGAGAGAGAGAGAACCAGGGCCACCACCTTGTGAGTCTGGCTTATGTGGATACTGGGGAATTGAATCCAGGGCCTTAGGCACTGGAGGTGAGTGCCTTAACTGCTTAGCCATCTCTCCAGCCCTATTTCTTTTTTTAAAGGATTTTTTATTTTTTCTTTATTAAGCAGAGAGAGAGAGAGAGAGAGAGAGCGAGGGAGAGAGCACCAGGGGCCACCACCTTGTGGGTCTGGCTTATGTGGGTACTGGGTAATTGAACTCAGGGCTTTAGGCACTAGAGGCAAGTGCCTTAACCACTAAGCCATCTCTCCATCCCTGACATTTATTTCTTTACCTGGTGACTTTTACTGATCCTGGGGTTGTAGCAAATCTCTGATCTGCTCTTCTGTACAAATGGGGTTACAGGTTTGTGTGGCAAAGTGTAACTGTTTATGTGGGAACTGGGAATAGAGCTGGAGAGATCTTTCAGGCTTTCTTAGGCCCTCATGCTTGCACAGGAAGTGATCTTCACCACTGAGGCATCTCTTCAGCCCTGTTAAATACAATCCTTATTTTTAAAATAGTTTATTTGTGTATTTGTTTACAAGAATGGATAGAATGAAAGAGAGAGAGAAAGAAAGAGAGGGAGTGACCGACAGAGCGAGAGATTGTGTGTGCAAGGAATCCTTGGGCTGCTATAAACAAACTCCAGACAAATGTGCTACTTTGTGTGTTGGCTTAACCTGGGTAATGGGTGATTGAACCTGAACTGGCAGGCTTTGCACGTAAGCTCATTAACCATTGAGCAAACTCCACAGAGCAATTCTTAGACTAAACTTATGAATTATCTAATGACTAGTGGATTGATGACACAATTGGAGAGTGTGGCCTTCACCTTAGGCATGAAAATATAAATGTCAGAGAGATGGAGAAACACTACAATTTGGGGCTGGGGAGATGGCTCAGTGGTTAAGGCGCTTGCCTCCAGTGTCTAAGGCCCTGAGTTCAATTCCCCAGGACCCACATAAGCCAGACCCACAAGGTTGTGGCTTTGGTGCTCTCTCTCTCTCTCTCTCTCTCTCTCTCTCTCTCTCTCTCTCTCTCTCTCTCTCTCTATCTCTCTGCTTGAAAATGAATAAATAAAATATTTTAAAAAGGAAACACTACAATTTGGGATTTGGTTTGGAAATGTCAGTGGGTTGCAAGGATCCTAAATGTGTGCACATCTGGAAAGAGGAGCCCAGATGTATTCACGTGATGCGCTGCGGATATGGATGAGCTCATCTCTGGGTGGCTGTGCTTTCACGGTGCTCACCAGAGAGCAGTAGAGCCTCTACAGTAGCACACTGAAGATGTCTCTTCTTCCTCTGTCGTGAAAACTCTAAGATTTATATCAAGGGAGAAATTGGAAATCTGTGAAGCTTCTGGTTGTCAGTCTATCCAGTTATTTTTAGCTGACCATATTGGCTTCATGTTTGTTTGATTGTTTAGATTTAAGGTGTTGCTTTCACACACATTTTAATGTCTATATTTTGATGTCTATATTTCACTCTGGAAGTAGAGGGATATTCACTGTATGGTGGGATAAGTCTAATTGCTAGTGTTCGTGAAATGGAGAACTGCCCATTGATGGAAGCCTCATGGGACCACTTCTCTGACCATGAAAATTCAGAGCTTTACATTGTCAGAATCTTTGCAAGGTCTATACACTTACTTTTGTACCTCCAGCATCTCAAAATTTCCAAGCAGTATCAAGGATCTTTTCTGCTGACCAGAAAGCTGAACCCAGCTTCTCCCCTGAGTTTTATGAATGTCTGTGAGGACTTTAAGGTAACATTACTTGTGAATTACAACAGGGCTTCTTAATTTTTTTCCATTCACAATCCCTGCTCTCCCTGGAAAATTTTACCTCACCCCATTTTTATAGCTGTATAATATAGGTACACAAGACAAATGTTCACTCATAATAAATCACAATTTATTTATACACAACTCAGTGGTACACATGTAATTTCACTATTTATTAAAAATCAAGGCAAATTTCTAAAGTAATAACATAAAGGTGGTTGTTTATTTTCGCATAGAGAATGAAATAATAGGTATTTGATGTTCTATGATGCAGAGATTCTTCAACATTTTTCAGAAGTGAGAATGACAAGGTCAATGGTCCAGTATCCATATGAAGCAATATGCAAATGATGCATGCTATTGTGATCCCAAAATACCTATGGTTGACTGAGCCAAGAGAATCCATATATCTCCAGTAATAAGAAACCCTGTCTCAAATCAAATCAGATGCCTCAAAATTGTCCTGCGACCTACAGATCATATACTTCTGCTCCTTTACTCACACAGACACACAGACACACACACAGAAATATTTTTAATTACCAACATCAATATTTTACATTATTTTCTGATGGTCATTTTTTGTTTATATAGACTCAAGTTTGGATCTATATTAGCCCCCATTTTTTCAGAAGAAAAATTGTGTGGAACACCCATATTGAATATGACATACTTGCTTTCAGGGTCTGATACAAGTGAATTTATATTGACAGGACTCTCCACTTCTGGAGGCAGCCATATGCCATCTAACTTGATTTCTCTAGTGAAAGGAAGAATGCTTTTCAGGTTTACTTTATTTTCTACAGTCAGAATAACAACTATTTCTTTCAAATGTTGAAATTTTGTTATCAAATATGAGATTTTTTGCTTTTATTTTACTCTGCAATTTACAGCTATATATAGTGACAGTGTGTTGCAGGTTTCAATATCTGTAGAATCAGAGAAATTGATTTTAGGTATGTAAAAACTGTGTTATATAGTACTTCTGAACTAGAATGATGAAGTTCCAATAATACTAAATAAATGATTTGTTTCACTAGTTTAAATATATTTTTTTAAAATCAGAGAAAATGTTGGCTTCGTTTTATGGCTGCTGTCAGGGGCTGTACAGCGAAGGGGGAGGTCAGTGGTGAGCAGGGTTGGCTGCCATTCTGAGACAGGGTTGAGTGCTGGGGTTGAGTGTCAGGGTTGGGTGCCATTCTAGAGCAGCCAACTGGGCGCCAACATCCCAGGCCAAAGTCAGTGGAGAGCAGGGATGGGTGCCATTTTAAGATGGGGTTGAGCACTAGGGCCGAAGGCCAGAACTAGATGCTATTTTCTGTAAGCTGTTGAGGAGTGCACAGCCCAGCAGAAGGACCAGAGGAAAGACTGCAGGTGCCAAGGGTTCAGACAGACTTGGTGACAGGGACTGCTGGGGATGGGACAGTGTGCATGCTGGGCCAATCATTAGTAACCAGGAATTCTCCAACCTGCACCAGAGGAGAAATCCAAGGGAGTGTGGAAGCCTGGGGTTGGGGAGGAACATGGAAGAGGTGAGCAAAGCCACCATGTACCAGCAGAGAGGAGAAGGCTAGAGCACAGAGCCTTTGAGAAGTGTTCCTATGTGCTAAGCCAAACCCTGAATTACCCAGCAACAGCCTTGCTGTTGGAAGCCTTGGAAGAGATTCTTCTTCTCAGTCCCACCTTCCAAGCTCCAAAATGAAAAATGTGTCTGAAGGGCTGCAGGAAAAGATGATTGCATATGGGCTCCAGGCCAGGAGAAATTTGGAACTGATCTCACTCCAAAAAGCCAGACAATGAATAGGACTGGGAGAACAGCACCCAGCTTGGACACGAAGCCTCTGAAGGTCTTACCCAGATCTGCTGGGAGGTGACACGTATGAAATAGACCCTACTCAGGCACAAGTACACCCACTTGAACCCAGCGGATAGAGTTCAATCCCACACCTACTGTGATCAAATTCGACCTGGCCACACAACACAGGCTATACATGAGCCGCTATTGCTGCATCCTCTGGAGACTACTGATCTCAGATGGGCAGACGCCCTTCTGCATGGACAGTGAAAGAGAACCAGCCTCTTTCGCCATTATGGAACTTCTGGATCTGTAGCTTGAAAATTGTGGGGTATTAAAGTTTCCTGCTATCATTTTATTAAATTCTTTTGCTGGTTTTCTACCATTTCTTTCAGTCACTTATGAAGTTTGTAATAAAAGGGATACAAATCAGAGAGAACTCAAACTAGCCCTATGTGCAGATACCATTATTTTATATGTTACTGACCCAAAAGTCTCCACCAAAAACCTCTAATGGTGATAAATTCTTTCAGTAAAGTGGAAGGATACAAAATCAATATAGAAAAGTCAGTATCCTTCCTACACACCAAAGATAAACATATGGAGAAAGAGACAAGTGATGCTATCCTGCTTTCAGTACACACACAAACACACACACAAATAAATACTTTACAATGCCACTAACCAAGGAAGTGCAAGATTAATATAAGGAAAACCTAAAAACACTGAAGAGAGAAATTGAGGAGGTCATGACAAGATAGAAACACCTTCTATACTCATGGATTGGAAGCATTAACATTGTGAAAATGGACATCCTACCAAAAGCATAATACAGAGTCACTGCAATTCCAATAAAAATTCCAGTAGCATTCTTCATGAAGATAGGAAAAATAGTCTCAAACTTCATGGGGAAGAACAGAAGCACTCAGATAGCCAAAAATGTCCTCCAAAACAAGTGTCACCATGCTGATTTCACAATATACTACAAAGCCCTAGTAAATAAAGCAGCACGGAACTGGCACAAAAGCAGACACACTGATTAAAGGAATAGAATAGCAGACCAATCACTAGATTTAAGCAACTACAGTTACCTAATCCTTGACAAAGGGGCCAAAGATGCACACTGGAGAAAAGATAGCATCGTCAACAAATGGTGCTGGATAAACTGGATAACCACTTGTATCAAAGAATGATTTTAGACCCACTTCCTCACCCTACACAAAAGTCAATCATAAATGCATTAAAGACCTGAAATTCTAAAGCAACTAGACAAAACAAACAAACAAAATAAATCAGGGAGAACTCTCTGTTATATAGGCCTAGGGAAAGAATTCCTGAATAAGACTCCTATAGTATAAGAATTATATCAACACTCAACTGCTGGGTTCTCATAAAACTAAAAAGCTACTACTGTACAGACAAGCAAACCATCAAGAGTCAATAGACATCCCACAGAATGGGAAAAATCTTTCCCAGCTACACCTCAAACAAAGGTCTAATATCTAGAATACACAAAGAACACACACAAAAAAAATAAATGGCAAAAATATGAACAATAAAATCTAAAAATGTGTTAGAGAATTGAACAGAGAATTCTCAAAGCAAGGAACATTACACAATGAGAATTCTCAAAGGAAAGCCAGTCCACACTGAAAGATGTTCAACACCTTTAGTCACCAGATTTCATCTCACTCAAGTTAGGAATGCATTCATCAAGAAATTGAATGTCGGGCTGGAGAGATGGCTCAGCGGTTAAGGCACTTGCCTCCAGTGCCTAAGGTCCTGGGTTCAATTCCCCAGTAACCACATAAGCCAGACTCACAAGGTGGTGGTCCTGGTATCTCTCTCTGTCTCTCATCTCTCTAGCTCTCTGATTAAAAATGAATAGATAAAATATTTTTAAAAAAGAAATTGAATGTCAAAAAATGCTGGTGAGGCTTGGAGAAATAAGAACCCTTACCCACTGTTGGTAAGAATACACACTTGTATGAAAAACAGTATGGAGACTCCGGAAAAATATCAAAACACATCTTCACTTTGATCCAGCTATACCACACCCGGATATATAACCTAATGATTTCATTCTACTATAGAGATATTTGCTCAGCGATGTTTTCAGTGCTGCTGTATTTCATATAGCTATGAATTGCAATCAGCCCAGAAGCCCATTGGCTGATGAATGGATGGGTAGTGAAGATGTGGTACATATACACAGTGAAATTCCACTAACTGGCTAGGAAAACTGAAATAATGAAATTTGCAGAAAAAAAATGGATGGAGTTGGGAAAAAAACATTCTAAGTGAAGTCACATGGGAACAGAAAAACAAATGCCTCATGAACTCTTCCATCTACAGTTCCTGACTGGGATCAATTGGAGATGAGGGAGGACAAAGTGTACTAATCATCAGCAATACAGGCATAAAACTAGAATGGGACCAGGAGAGAGAAGACACAGGGAGAGAAGAGAGGAGGAGTTGCCCGACAGGTAAGGGGAACGACAGAACACTGGGGTAGGGGGATGCTTGAAAAAGTGAGAGGGTCGGGAGGGTTTGGAGAGAATCACAGAAATGTTAAGGCAACAGGAATCTTTCCATAGAAACCCTCATTCTAACTAGCATTCTACCAGATATAAACATCAATAAAGGGGAATGGGGGGGAGGAAGTACCAACAGAATGTTGAAATATCTTAACTTTAAAACCATAGACTGTAGCCTATAAATCTTAGACCCAGAATTGGGTTGCTCCCCAGAGTCAGTTTGTAGCCAGGGAGACCCATGTCATTGCCCAAAACAATATAGACCTTTGCTAAAATACTTGATTACCTGTCAGAGCTAAAGGTAAGACCCTATTGCTGAAGACACCACAGGCTGTGCTCACAGGACAATGGAATACCATGCTGGAAGCAAAATGGACACTAGCTTCCCCATGGCTAGCCCTTATAGTGCTAGCAAGCCCTTTGGGAGCTGCAGGAGGACAATGGTGACCAACATCATGAATAAGCAGGGAACTCTGCAGACTGTGAAATTAAACTTCCTGGTAAGAAATACACACTTGTGTAGTTGTGGCATTCAGCCTCTGCAGGTAACCAAGTGTTCTCTGATTATACATGAGGCCAGCTCAGTGGGAGAGAGCTCATATCTGGCACTGGAAACCAAGTCAGAATCCCATGGTCAGAGACTCAAACAAGAGAGAAGTCCCCACTGCTCAATGGTGAAGATTGGGCTTGCACACAAGAAGTCTCTCAAATGACTTTGCATACCCTCTTTACACCAAACTGATCTCACTCTGGGAGAATCTATTTATTTTAAAGATGGCAGAGAAAATGGAGGAGAACCAAGACCTATCAATAAGTCAAAAAGATAGCAGAGTATCCACCAAGAGACATGCCAATGTTACCAGAACTGCTGGGGCCCAGGAGAAATTGCAGAGGAGGTGATGACATAAATACTGCTCTTTCTGCTGGCCTGACAAACAGCTCCAGGGCAATGGTGACTGGCATGGTGATCAATCAAAAGCCATCAAAAGCTGGGTGTGGTGGCGCATGCCTTTAGTTCCAGCACTCAGGAGGCAGAGGTAGGATGATTGCCATGAGTTCGAGGCCACCCTGAGACTACATAGTGAATTCCAGATCAGCCTGCACTAGAGTGAGACCCTACCTCAAAACCCCAAATAATAATAATAATAGCAATAATAATAATAATAATAATAATACATAAAACCCATAAAAGCAGAAACCCAGAGGCTACAGAATTCAACTCTAAATCAGACTGCAAACAGACTCACTATGGCTCAGCGAACATTTCAGAAGAGGGGCTGGAAAGACTGTAAGACCCACAGAGTGGATGGGAATACCCTGCAGGATATTCACATTCTCCATCTCTTGGACTGACTAAAGCCTTCATGACCCCACAGTGAATACCATGGGCCCACTAAAGAGGTCACACCAGGAAATGGGAGTAGGGGCAAGGTGATAAAATGTTATAATATATATATATATAAAATTAAATTAACATTTAAAAAAAACAAAGAGAAAAGGATGGGTGTCATGGCACACACCTGTAAGCCAGCAATCAGGATCCTGAGGTGGTAGGAGGATCTCTGTGAGTTCCAGGTCAGCCTGAGCTAGACTGAGACCCTGCCTCAAATAAAGACAAAGAAATAAAACTTCAGTAGGCAGGTGAATTCAGCCAAGAATGGCTTCAATAGTAAGTAGAAGTTAAGAGGAAAGACGGCTGTTGTCAAAGTGAAATGACAGAGCAGCCATACACCTAAGGGCCATTAGCGTCTTCTTAACATTGACTCATTGAAACAAAGTAAAAATCACATATTAATAAAGAAATTATACATTGCAAAGTCCCTTCCAAAGCAATACAATACCTAAAAAATAACATTTTTAGGCAAGATACTAACAAACATTGATTCTTAGTCAGAGTCTTTGAACATACATTGGACCAAAATATTTTAGAACTCAGACAGTTTTTTTGTTTGGGAAAAAGAGACCCACCACACGGTCACGAATCTGCTTGGTTTTGATACCATACACCAAGGGGTTGACTGTGGGGGGCAGAAGAAGGTACACACTTGCCAAGATTATATGGACACTTGGAGGTACCTTCCGTCCAAAGCGGTGAGTAAGGAAGCTGAACAGTGCAGGGGTGTAGAAGGCCAGGATAGTGCAGACATGAGCAGCACAGGTTCCCAATGCCTTAGAGCGGGCATTCTGGGAGGACAGCCTGAAGACCGCCTGCAGGATTTTCATATAGGATGCGGCTATGAGACACATGTCCAATATTGTTACTAAAAGGGCCACTGAGATCCCATAGGATCTGTTAGGATGAGTGTTGCCACTGGCCAGCTTCACCACAGCCATGTGCTCACAATAGGCATGATTGATGATATAGCTTGTATAGTAAGGCAGCCTCTTAAAGAGAAAAGGACACGGCACGACCATAATGATAGCTCGGGAAATGCTAACGAGGCCTAATTTAACTACCATGGAGGTTGTAAGGATGTTTGCATAATGCAGCGGGATGCAAATGGCCACATAGCGATCAAATGCCATGGCCACCAGAAGCGCTGACTCAACAATGCAAAACATGTGGGTAAAAATCATTTGTGCTATGCAGGCATTAAAATCAATCCAATGTGTATTAAACCAGAAGATGCCGAGCATCTTGAAGGCTACAGAAGAGGTGATACACATGTCATTCATTGCCAGCATGCAAAGGAAGAAATACATAGGCTGGTGGAGGCTGGGTTCGAGCTTGATGGTAGCAATGATGACGCTGTTCCCCAGCAGGGTCAGCACAAACATGAGCCAGACAGGGATGCCAATCCAGCCGTGAAAGTTTTCCAATCCGGGAATACCAACCAGGAAGAAAGAGGGCCTGTGGTAGAGTGTTCTATTGCCTGCCATGACAAGACTCATTATATTGTAGCATTACTATATAGTAACCAGGATAACCCATCAAGGAAGAAAATAGGATTGCAAAATGATCCTACGATATTCTTATCTGGTTAATGTAGAATCACTGTTACCTACCCTGATAGACTAACTGCTTTCAAAGCATTCTGATCCCTCACATAAATTCTCTTCCTTGGGAGCTCCATTATCTTTATCTGCAAAGAAAAAAAATACATTTACTTATCAGGACTTTTCTCAATTTAAATTTTAATTAGATCCAAGTATAAAATTTTATTGCCTATTAGACTAGCAGGTAAGAATAATATAACCATATTTGGGGGACATAAGGAATTGATATAAAATATGGAGCTATAATTATTCATATGCACACCAACAATTATTCATATGCACACCAACCATGCCACGTATTTCAAAATCCTGTATATTTGATTTTCGCTTAGCATAAATAAATGAGTTAAAATTAGACCTTATGGGAATAAGATTCATCAAAATATAGATAAGAAATACCTTATTATGCATCATTGCTGTTTATGCTACATCAGAATGTAAAAAAATTAAAGAAATTTAAATATATTATTTAAATGTAAATATATTATTTGAGTTAATTTTAAGTTCTAGAATTGAGTGACCATTTTATAAAATAAAGGCTTCCATGAGAGGACAAGGTTATTATTGTTGTAATCAGTTTTTGACCTATTTCTAATAAGGAACAGAAAAAGTAATACCGGAGATTCATAAAACATTGGAAAATGATATAGTGCTAAAAGTTTCACCTAAAGAAAATCAGAGTTGTCAAAATTATCATGTACAAATCAATAATATAAGCTTCATCAGAGATAAGAAGAAACAAGCATATAAATATTTAACTTTCAAATTTTAAAAGTAATTTCTCAATTTGTGAAACATTTGCTATTTATAAGTCATCAAATGGCTTTTCCCTTGGGACAGTTGTTGAGCTCAGTTTCAGTCTAATATCTGATTCTGGGAGAATGAAACATTCATAAGTGCTATGATTATTAAGTAACAAATTTCCATGCTTAGAAATATTTACACAGTATTCAACAAAAAACTTTAAAATATATTTTTATTTATTTATTTGAGAGAGAGAAGAGAAAATAAGGAGGTAGACAGAAAAAGAGAAAAAGAGAGGGAGAGAGAGAAAGAGAGAGAGATAATATGGGCATAGCAGGGTCTCCTGCCACAGTAAAAGAACTCCAGACACATATGCCACTTTGTGGACCAGGCCCTAAAAGGGTACTGGGGAATTGAACTGGGGCCTTCGGGTTCTCCAAGCAAGTGTATTTAACCATTGAGCCATCTCTCCAGCTCAGCAAATAACTTTCTGTATGCACAATTTCTCATCTGCTTCTCATCCATAAAACACTGGATTCTTTCTGAAAACTGGGGCTTTGACATTCTGTTTGTGTCTAAGACATTCACGGAAGTTCCTTTCTGAGAACTTCCCAGTCACCCACATGCAAGGGATAAAACTGGCACAGCAAAGATGAAGGAGGGATGGAAACAGGAGAAAGTAACAGGAAGGATTGTGACCAGAATCCATTATAAACATGTGTAAAAATGTCAATAAGGGCAGGAGAGATTGCTCAGGGGTTAAAGGTGCTTGTGTGAAGGCCTGTCTGGGTTCAGTTCCTTGGTATCCATGAAAAGTCAGAAGCACAAAGTGGGGCATGCATCTGGAGTTCATTTGCAGGGGGCAAGAGGACCTAGTGTGCCCATTCTCTCTCTTTCTCTCTCTCTCTCCCCCTCTCTTTTCTTGTAAATTAATAAATAAAACACATTTCAAAGAGCATTTAGAAAGAATGAAAATTAAAATTGCTAATAAGTTATATAGAAAGAATTATTCACTCAAAGCACACAAGACCATGCCATATTCGATACATTCTACACAGACATTGTTATAATGTAATACATGTTTCATGTTGTACCACACATACAGTTACTCCCAGCTGAATGCAGGAATGGTGACTTCTTCCACTAGATTACCTTTGATTTTGTGGCTACAAGAGCTTCCCAGTCGTGAAAATCAGAAATCTCTAATCCATCCTTGTCGCCTGGATGAAGTGAACAAAATATTTCATCACCAGGTGTTCATTTTCCGTTTTTCTTAGAGTTCTTCCCTTAAACCTTTCTATCTCTTGTCAGTCTCATTAATCATGCATTGAGAGCAAAAATAATTTCTTCAGTTCATATGCGACTATGGGACCTCTCATCTGGTACCTAAAGTCTCTGTCCCTCCATAGATGATCAGATTACCCACAGTTACAATCCAGAATCCATTTACTTCAAATACTTTCTCCAAAACATATTCTTGCAATATCATTTCTGTTGTGAGTGACCTCGCTGAAATCACCATGTAACAGATAGTAACAAGGTCTTTTCATGAACAACAGGCTATTCGGGAACATTTGGCTCCTCACTGTCAAGGCATGCTATATTCAATGAAAATGCGTTCACACGTGTGGCTCCTTCTTTTCCATTTCCTTGATTCTTCCTTTCCTCGAATACTGTCTTATATAGTCCATGATACCCGCACTGATGATGCGAAGCAATAACCATCCAGTGTGAACTCTGGAAGTCCAGAGTGTGGGAAGACTTGTAATATGCTGTTCCAATGCTCAGGAGGCTCCCAGGTATGGCAGGCTGATGGGTCCCTTAGGTAACACAGATCATGAGGAAGAGAGGACTGGGACAGGGATTACAGTGTCCCTCTGCACAGCTTCTTAACCACGCAATGTCCTCACATAATTACTGTATATTATTGTTGAAAAGCTTTTCATCTTCAAAGGTTAGGTTTAAAATTTAATCATCCTTTTCTCCCTGGATACTTATGCTGAAATAACTCTTGGACTCTTTTGCTCGATAGGTAAATGTGGTATAAGTTATGTTTAAATTTCCATATATATGTATATATATTAGACATTTTATATATGTACCTACTATGTATGTATGTATGTATTTGTCAATTTCTAAATTAAATTGAATATCTAAATATTTAATATATGATTGTTTCATGTTACACACCCTTTTCTCATCTGTGTGTCACTTTATGAAAGTTCAATGACATTGACTTTCAGTGCTTTTAATGATCTAGCTTGGAATTCACTGAGAAAAGTAATATGAATGATGGTGAAATACATCAATAAAATCCACGTATGTTCATGACTACATGAAAACACATAATTAGAACTCTTCAGTGTATGCATTCATTCACATAGCAATTATAAATAGAATATAGGGAAAAGGCATTTATTTAATTCATCTTCATATCTTCATTATGGGTATAGAAAGAACTTTCATTGAATAACAAAATTCTAACATAAAAGGCAAACCTTGTAAGTTATTTTACTGAATGGCAGAGTAGGGGGAGTTACGTGTCTTTAGACATGTAACCGATGGCGGTGGCTGCAGAGGAGCTGTGACCTTTAAAGTTTTATTGCCCAGGCTTGTTATTACAGGTGTGGTATGTGAACTCCAGTAAGCTGAGGCCTTCAAGTGCCTAGGCTTATCAGGGTTTCTTGAGGCCTGCCAGGGGGCTGGATTTTTTAGGATAAAAGAAGGAAACTTTGGTGGCCAAAACTCCTGCCAGTCTCAGATAAGAGATTATCAGGGTTTAACCCTATATCCTCCATGCGCCTCAGCAGGATCCCACAAAAGCATCAGGAGTTCAAGACCACACAATGAGTTCCAGATCAGCTTGTACCATATGAGAACTCTTTTCAGTCCTCACCCTCCAAAAAACAGTAAACTAAAGTACAAATGTATATACTGTATTTTTGGCCTTAATATCTACACTGTTCTCATTTCTACTTAGATCAGTACTTTCGTTCTCTCTCATCTCTTCCAGTGAGAGTTTTTTTTTCTATATCTGTCACACAATTTGATCATTTAGCCATGTTTTGTTTCCTTCTGGAAATTCCTAAAACTTTTTAATGATCATTCTTAACTTTCATATATTAATAATAAGCTTATGCTACAAAGTTCAAATATTTTTCAATAGAGCAAAGATATATTTATTGAGAAAACAGTGACAAGACCTTCAGAATGCCCAGACAAACAAACATGCTTAGGCTTTCAGATGATATCAAAGAAAATTTTAAAAAGAGAAAAGAAAAGAAAAAGTTCTGTATTAGAACTCAGAGAAGCAGACATGTTCAATAGTGAGGGTCTGTGTTTGGAAGCAGCTACTTAACATTTGATATTTTTATTATTATAAGTACATATCAATTCTTGGAGTGTGGTAGTCACCTAGGAGTCTGGGAATGTAGAACCCCGCTGCCTGTCTCACAAACAGCACAAAATAAAATCACAAAACACATATACAGAAAAACAAAAACAGTTGCATAATATTACATGTCTACTATCACAGTATCTCATCATCATTCTGTGTAGACAGATGCAGTTTTATTTCTTCCAATACCTTAATTTTTTAATATCTCTCTAGTTAGGAGTCATGGTGTGATATGGAACTGGAGAACTGAGTATCAGAGGAAATTTCCTTTTTCCAAATCTTAGGTAGAAAAACATCCAGCTTCTTGCCTTTAAGTATAATGTGATACATAGGGTTCATTTGGATAGTATCCTTTCCATGTTCAGGGTTCCCTTCTTTTTTGTAACTGCTGCAAGTTATTTTTTAGTGAATAGATGTTGCATTTTCTTGTACTAACAATAAAGAAGATCACATAATTTTATTCTGCTGTCCTCCAATGAAATAAATAAAAGAAATTAATTTGGGACAAATATGTATATATACATAAAAATCTACATTGCAATGTGATATTACAAATTACTGGATTTGATTTTTCAAATTTTGTTGTTTTGAATATTTATGGCCAAGATTTCCTTTCTGTTAACGTTATTGTGTATAATCCTGGTATCCTGTGGTAAAGTAAAATGTGTTTTCTTTCCTTCAATTTTCTATTATTTCTTTAAATGTGGTCTTCAATTATCCAATCAAACCATGTTGATCTGTGATTTTCTGCTTTGCAAGATTACTTATTAATTTGTTTATTTTTTGGCTACTTTTTAAGAAATTAGCTATTATAGTATACTATCAAATTAATGGGCATAAAACTCTTTTATTCTCTGTAATATCCATATGATGAGTTGTAAGATTCAGATTTTTGCTTCTATTAATTTGTTTTTATAATTTTCTAGCTGACCTATTTAAACACTTATCAATTTTATAATTCAAGAAACTATTTTATGCCATTGATTTCTGTATTTCTTTTCTACATTCTACGTCATTGATGACTATTTTTGTAATTTCTTTCCTGCTTGAATTAGCTTTCTATTTTCCTTCCTTCTAAAGTATTCTAAGATAAAGTTTTAAATTATTTATTATATGCTTGTCTTCTCTTATGTATTTAGTGCTGTTAATGTCCCTGAAACTGCTTTAAATGCATCTCACTTATTTTTTTAAATTCTAATTTTTATTTTGTGCAAAACAAAATGCTCTATTAAGACTTCTTTAGCCTATGTGTTATTTAGATGATTTTTATTTAATCTCCAAGTATCCAGGTATTTCTAGTTCTCTATTTTTTAGTAATTTGGCACTTAATTCCACTATCATAAATAAATATTCTCGGCATTATTTCTCTTATTTTACATCTCTTAAAGGTTTGTTTTGTGTCCCATAATGTGTGCTATCTGGAAATCTTATATGTGAGGCAGGAAAGCTATTAATTTTATTGCACCTGAATATGCTATAAATGTCAACGATATTAAGCAGCTTGATCATGATCTTCAGGTGGTCTATACTTTACTGACATTCAAATTTATTTGTAAATTGTTGAAATTAGGCATAAAGTTCTCCAGATAAAAGTTTTTTTTTCTGTATTTACAGTTCTATCAGCTATGCCTATATGGTTATTTTAACATTTTATTTATTTTTCAAGCAGAGAGAGACAGAGAGATAATGGACATGCCAAGGCTTCTGGGCATTACAAATAAACTCCAGATGCATGCACCACTTTGTGTATCTGGCTTTACATGGGTACCTGGGAATCAACCTCAGGTCAATAGGCAGTGCCTTAACCACTGAGCAATTTCTCCAGCCTTGCCTTAATGTTCTGATGATTGGTGATGGGCTCATTTACATCAATGACTGTTATGCCTTTTTGAAAAATTAACCCTTTTATTGTCTAATGTACATTTATTTTTATAATTTTCTACAGTCTAAAATGCTCTATCCAAAATTAGTACAGTGAATCCAACTCTGTTTTGGTCATTTAGAATTGAATACATTGCCTTTTGTTATTTGTTTTTTATAATATTGCTAATTGAAAACAAGAACTTGTGTATACTAAACAAGAAAGCTCAATGACTGAGTTCAATCCTCAGGCCTATAGCTAATGATTAACCTGATTCAGATTCTTAAGTAGCCAAGATTATAGGCCTGTGTCACTAATCCCCAGCTGTGTGTTTAATTATATATATTAAAAGTTGAATTTATTTCATATGCATTTTTCAATGGGTTTTTCATAAAAACATGTAAAATTAATTTTCTTTGATCATTATAATGGAAAAGGAAGAAAAATTATTGAATATTCATCTATAGCATGTTTGTCTTAAAACTTAAGAGATCATTTTTAGATAGGGAAATGTGACATCTTTGCTATTTTACCATGTTGATGCTTTTGTTTCAAATGCTTTTGAATTGGAAGTAGGAAAAAATTAGAAGCACAGGTCTTAATTAGTTTCTAAAGGCACAAAATTTCTTGTTACAAGTCTTGCAAATTTGTTTCTTTCACACTAAAAAGAAAAATATTTAAAAATTAAATTAGATTTTTCATCAAGTGAAAAGCAATAATGAATGACTTGTATACCACAGATGTTGTGCACTGGGGTTTATGGGTTGTCTAACCCAAAGACAAATTGCTCTAGCCTGTAAATCTCTGTCACAGTCATTGGTTCCTTCCCACAACGAGCTGTTGATCAAAAAGACACATGAGATCCCCAAAATAAGACAGGTTATGTCAAAGCTCTTGAGTACAAACCCCATGCAAAAGGTAAGAACCTATTGTTGAAGATACCACAGATTTTTGTCACACAGCACGGAGAGACCCTGCTTAATCCAGAAAGGTAACCAGCTCACAGATGGTAGCCAGTGTAGTCCTGGAAGGTGATACATGAGTTGCCAGGGGAAACTGACCAAAGATATTCCCAGAACACAAAGGCCATTGACATACAACACTGAAAGGTGCTACAGGAATGCTGAAGACACAGCTATATGGTAGAGACCAGCAAGCCAAGAAGTGGTCATCTGTGCTATAGTGGCACTAAACCTAGGTGGGTAATAAATGGTTTGGCTAAGAAATCTGCTAAGTGGCAGGTAACCCTTAAGTGGAACTGGGATCCAAGATAAACCCATACGAGGACTAAGAATGTGAATTCCAAGGGAAATCCCCACTAACCAGAGATCTAGAGAGAGGCTATAACAATTAGAATATAACCGAATTAACAATGTTTGTCTCATTTATCCTATACTGATCTCACTCTCCAATGGATATTCTGTTTATATGTTCCAGAAGGCAGTGAGAACTGTGGAAAACCCAATTGCATCATAGGCAGGAGATAATCCACCCCTAACTTATGATATAAAGCCCAAATGAATCCTTTGAGGAAGTGGCAAGATGAGCAAGAGACGTACCTCCACAGCAAGTCTGATAACCTGGGAAAGGATAATGGAGACAGACACTGAGGATACCCAACAAAATCCAAAGCAGAAATCTAGAGACTCTTAAGACTTCAACAGTAAAGCAGACCTAAAATTCACTCCTCATGATTCAAGGATCTGAGTGGAAAAGGGGGTGGAAAGATTGTAAGAGCCATGGTGGTGGAGAATAGCCAAAGACATTGCCACCCTCAACAACAACACTCAAAGAAAAACAGTGGCTACCTTTGGTAAAATCTATAACCCCCTATCCCATGAACTGGCCCAGCAAACCCACTGAGGAGGGCCCCCAGTGGGTTGGGAACAGAGAGGAGGGAAATAAGGGTACCATCATAAGACTTACTCATTCAATGTATCAAATTATTGACAATAAATATGAAAAAAAGTTAATGGCTTAATATAAAAAGAGCATTATCCAGAGGGCTGGAGAGATTGCTCAGTGGTTTAGGCGCTTGCCTGCAAAAACTAACAACCAAGTTCATTTCCCCAACACCCACATAAAACCAGTTGCACAAAGTGGTCCATTCATCTTGAGATCATTTGCAGTGGCGAGAGGACCTGGCACACCCATTCTTTCTCCCTTTCTTCTTTCTCCCTTTCTCTCTCTCTCTTTCTCTCTACAAATAAGTACATAAAATATGTTTATATCTTTTTCTTAGTATATTTTGACCATTTATAATGAATGTAGTCATTGATCTACTTGAATTAATACTAACAAATAATACTACTTTGTTTCATCAATACTTTATATCAGTAAAGATCGTATTCATTCAGTTCATCCATTAAAATATTGCTGATTGTAATTATACCTATTTCTACATTATTACCTATGCATTTATTATTACTGTTTTTGCAATGTATTAAATAAAAATGAAAAATATCAAACATTTAGCTCCATTTATTAAATTTTAATGAACATTCTTTTTTACATAAATTCAAGTTACAGCCCATTTATTCCTCCTTCTAAATGAATTGTTATAAGTTCCTTACAGAGAATGGCATTTGGTTTACTATTTGGACAAGGAAAAGCTCATGACAATCTTACTGTTGTTTCCTGATTCTAAATGTTGATGTAGAATTTTGTTATTCAACACACACACAGACACACACACACACACACACACACACACACACACACACACACACACACCAGACTTGTACCATAATTGAGAAAGGAGTAAGATGTGAGGGTAACAAAAAAATGATGGATACATTCTTGAAAGTATTTTGTTTGTTAAAAGTTGGTTACATATAGAGAAACACTGTGACATATCAAATGTCCCTCTAGAAAGTAAGACTTAAAAGAGAATAACCTTTTGGGACAAGATGACGATTCTTTTAAATGCTTCATGACTAACCCATTATTTCTAAATAAGTTGCACGCTAATGTTTTAGTTTTCAGAAAGCTTCTTATGTGTAAAGAAAAGACCAACTACTCGGTCCCGAATCTGCTTTGTTTTGACACCATACACCAGGGGATTAACTGCAGGAGGCACTAGGAGGTACATACTTGCAAAAATTATATGGACACTTGAAGGTACTTTCTTGCCAATGCGGTGAGTAAGGAAGCTGAACAGTGCAGGAGTGTAGGAGACAAGAATAGTGCAGACATGAGCAGCACAGGTTCCCAGTGCTTTAGAGCGGGCATTCTGGGAGGACAGCCTGAAGACAGCCTGCAGGATTTTTACATAGGATGTGGCTATGAGTCCTAGGTCCAATATCATCACAGAAAGGGCCACTGAGATCCCATATGCTCTGTTGATGAGTGTGTTAGCACTGGCCAACTTCACCACAGCCATGTGCTCACAATAGGTATGTTTGATGATATATTTTGTATAGTAAGGCAGCCTCTTAATGAGAAGAGGGCATGGCAAGACCATAAGGATGGCTCGGATCATGCCAAGCACACCTAACTTAATCACCATGGAGGTTGTAAGGATGTTGGCATAATGCAGCGGGATGCAAATAGCCACATAGCGATCAAATGCCATGGCCACCAGAAGCGCTGACTCAACAATACAAAGTGTGTGGATAAAATACATTTGTGTCAGGCAGACATCAAAGTCAATCCAATGTGCATTAAACCAGAAGATGCCAAGCATCTTGATGGCTGCGGAAGTGGCAAGGCAGATGTCATTCATTGCCAGCATGCAGAGGAAGAAATACATAGGCTGGTGGAGGCTGGGTTCTAGCTTGA
The DNA here is from genome assembly GCA_004024765.1 of Zapus hudsonius. NCBI lineage: Eukaryota > Metazoa > Chordata > Mammalia > Rodentia > Dipodidae > Zapus > Zapus hudsonius. The sequence goes on from PVHP010007929.1 coordinate 38,536, forward strand.
TGGTAAAAGTGATGACGCTGTTCCCCAGGAGGGTCAGCACAAACAGGAGGCAGACAGGGATGCCAATCCAGCATTGAACTTTTTCCAATCCGGGAATACCAACCAGGAAGAAAGATGGGATGTGATAGCGGGTCACATTGTCTGCCATATTAAATCGCAAGGTGCTGCCTGGTTAGTATGGAGTATACAGGAACATCTTGGTGAACAGAGCCCAGGAGTGAAAATTCCTAAATCCTTAGCTCCTGTGCATGAATCCAGGATCACTGTATTGCTCCTCCCCTGAAGGGATGACTGCTTTCTAATCTTATGGAAACACTCAGGTAAATTGCTTCAGCATCTCCATCTGCAAAGAAAATTATATCGATATTTTACTCTTCCTCATGATTTTTAATGTGTCACCCAATCACAGATTAAAACTTTCCTTTTACATTATTACACAAGTGACTATATATGTTATATAATATTTGAGATTTCATATATATAAAATATTGTAAAGCCAACGACTTTTTTTCTGAAGAAATAAGGACAATATAGAGGCATAACCATCAACATACACATAAATAATATTTAACATAATTTAATCTAGTTTCATTTTTAAATTATATATTTGTCCTTAGTATAACAAAAGAGTTGGACATTCAGATAAAAATTAATAAGAAACTCAGCTTTTAAAAGTGCTTGCTTGAAAAGCCTACAGGGCCAGGCTCAAATCCCCAATAGGCACTTAAATCCAGATGTATAAAGTAGTATGTGCACCTAGGGTTTTCAGTGGCTGAAGGCCTTGGCATGTTCATTTCTTAATTCATTTATTCATTCATTCTCTCCCTCTCTTAAATGAATAGAAATATATTTAAGGAAATAATAATAAACCATACCCAATTAGAGTCAGAAATTCATTATGACCTACCAGAAGCCAATCTATATGTATATCAGATTGTCCAGGGACAAATATACACATTTAAAGATTTTCTGTGTTTTCATTTTTTTATTCTGAATTTTGGTTATCATTCGTATCTGATGCCTGACAACACCCTCTCCAGCGACTGTTAAGATTAAAGACTCAAAAATTCAAGGTGATTGACTGAGCAGTAAGATAAGGTTCATGAGACTCTTCCTCCAACTCTAGCTTTCAGGATTCATGCCTTGCCACTCAGGTTTTATAATTGTATAATAGCTTTTATTTCTAGAACCTAGTTTCTATGCAGTACCAACTTGTGGAATACTAAATACGTTCTTCATAATAATTTTACTCAAATATTCCTGCTGAGAATTTTATTTGTGTGAATATACAAATCATATTTCTGTGAGAAAAAAAAGGTCATGTTATCTCTACTGTGTTAATAAGTATTTGCTACTCTGATTTTCTAGATATTTCCAATAAGGATGTAGAATTGAAAAGTTATCAGGGATTCAATAATATTGGGGAAAAATTCATAGGTTAATTTTAAGCAAGATAAAGAAACATAAATTCATTTAAATTATCATAGAGAGATGAAGGTTATAACCCTGGACTGAGATGAGAAATTAAGACAGGGAACTGGGCATGATGGCGCACGCCTTTAATCCCAGCACTCGGAGGCAGAGGTAGGAGGATCACCATGAGATCAAGGCCACCCTGAGACTACACAGTGAATTCCATGTCAGCCTGGACTAGAGTGAAACCCTACCCCGAAAAACAAAAAACAAACAAACAAACAAACAAAAAAAAGACAGGGGATGGGGTGATCTCAGCAGTTAAAGGTACTTGTTTGCAAAGCCTGCAAACCTGGGTTCATTAACCCAGCCACTCATGTGAATTCACTTACAGGAGCAAGAGACCTTAGAGTGCCCAAACACAAACAAATATACAAAATGAAAAACCATTTAATGGCTGGAGAGATGGCTCAGCAATTAAGACACCTAAGGCACCAGGTTCAATTCCCCAGTACCCACATAAGCCAGACCCACAAGGTGGTGGCCCTGGTGTTCTCTCTCTCTTTCTTTCTCTCTCTCTCTCTGTATCTCTGCTTGAAAATGAATAAATAAAATATGAAAAAACATTTTAAAATAATTTAAATATTTATAATAAATAAATATAACTTTAAAAAGAAATTCAGACAAAATTATAAATATTGAATTTTCAAAGTACAGAATGTGTTAATATATTTATTAAGTATTTTCTCATTTGCAAACCCTCAGATGACTTTCACTGAGAAAAATATTAAGGCAAGTTCCATTCTTTTATTGGATTCTGGGAGAATCCAATATTCAAGTCTCATTTATGATGATAGGGCATCATATAAAGCAGAAAGTTTTGAGAAGCAAACGTGTAGGAAGCAAATTAGCATACCTAGAAATATTTTCATACAGTTTATCAAGGGCATATTTAACTCCTTTAATAAAGGAGTTAAATATGCATAATCTTTCTTGGAAAATACACTTAATATTTAAAATCCTATCACTTGTTTCTAATAAATTTGCTTAAATGATGGCAACATGTCTCATGTATACCAAAAGTAAAGAAGCCCCAAAAGTTCAAGTTTGCCGATAGCACTGAACACATGATATGCTTCCACACTTACTCCCTCACCCCTTAACAGAGCATACCTGTGTCTTCCCAGGCTTACAGTGAATGAAATCGGGAGTTTCCCATTTTCCTTCCTAAGCTGACTTTACAGCATCTTCAGGAGATAGGCATTTGTAAAAGAATACTAACTCTGTTGGGAACATCACTCCCTTATTTCTTTAAAAAAAATTCAGGATGTTGGAGTTTTAACATTTTATTTACATGTGAGTCTTTGAGCAAAATCCCTTTGTCTTAAAGTCTCCACTTAAATACACATGACTCACCTGAAAGACCAGGTCACTTTCTAGATTGTTTTTTTTTTTAATTGATAGAATGTTTTATCTAATGTATTATCATAGTACATATGAACAAACTCTGAATTGAATTCGGTAAGTTTTAACATCAGAAATCCCAGAATGACCCTTGTCATTGAGTTCATCAGCAGGTGCTCACTCTATTTTGGTTAGAGTTCTTACCTTTTCTTTGCTTTCTGCTGTCATTCACCATCATCAATCTTTGACCACCAGAACGAATTTATAGAAATCAAATAAAGGCACAATCATTCTTCAAGATCAGAAGCTCTGTAAATCTTCTACCATCCTGGACACATTTCATAGAGTTATCATCTTATACCTAAAACTTCTGCTCCTCCTCACATGACCCATTGACTCAGGTGCTATTGAAACTTCATTCACTCTCATTGCCTTCTTGGAAAAGAATTATTTTCCCACATCACTTCTATGAGTTACTTAACCAGAAGTCCCCCTCCAACATAAACTAACAGTGTCTTTCCATGAATGATACGGCGTTTGGGAATATTTTGTTTCTTTTCACTACCAAATCAATTAATTGAAATGCCCTGTATGTCCCATTTAAAAATATAATAACATTTATGTTTATGGATCTTACTTTCCCATTTAATTTTATCTTCTGTGTCTCAAATAACTGTTGCATCAAGCATTGAAGATTCTGTGGCATTTATCCCTGTGGCTGTTATGCAAAGGGCTAGTCCTTTGCTCAGGAGGCACCTTGGATATGAGAAGCAGAGAAGTCCCTTGAGAACGGTAAGATCAATGGAAAAAGAGGACTGGGTGCCAAGAAGCACAGAGCAGTTTAATGTCCCCCTGGACAGTCATATTAACCCTACAATTTCCACAAAGCTTGCATGGATACTGTGTGTGAGTCTGTCCCTTGCAGACCACACTCTTAAGAGATGGTCCCATAATATGGAGTGTACACAAAGCACTGATCTCAACACTGGGAAACTGGGAGCTCTTCTTATTGACTTCAAAGCTTTCTGAAGCCAACCTAGCAGTAATTGGGGAGTCTTGGATATCAAAATATCTGCCGAGCTATGGCTCAGAGCTTTTAGTACCCATTACATCAAAACTAACAGAGCAGGGAAGAAGCCAGAGTGGCTGAGCCATGGCCGGGCATGATCTAGACCTCCAGTCTCCACTGGCAATGGGACTCTCCTCCCCATGGAATGTGAGAACAACAACACTTATGTCCCTCCTCAGTCTGAGCTCTCTGCTATTTTAACTTCTCAGTGGGCTTGTGAACAAGTCATCTCCTTAAGTGAATCGCATGGCCATCTTCCATGCAGACACTGTGTCATGCAGGGTGTAACCTGACTTCCTGATTTGCTTCTTGTTTTCATTTCCACACAGTTGTTCAATGGCAGACAATAATCTCCTACTTAAGATGCTGACAGATTGGATTCATGGAGGATTTATCACGTATCTCTTCACTAATGCTGCACAGTCACGTGGTGGGGAGGTGTCACAATCAGACCCCACACTAAAATTATGGCTTGTAAGATCTGTGGGCTTCTCCTGTGGCTCTACCTGGCTTGCTCTATGTTTGTGATGATTGTATGTTTGTCCTTTTGGACACGTTTCAAGCTGAATTGAGTTTGTGTCAAGCATTTGGATATTCCTTCTTTATTCACTATATTGGGTACATACTCATATCAGTGTGAATTTAACTTAAATTTCTGTGTGTGTGTGTGTGTGTGTGTTGCACATGGAAGGCAGAAGATAATCTCAAGTATTGTTTCTCAGGTTCCATTGAACTTTTCTGTTTTGAAGAGGAATAGGCTCTCTCTGGCCTTGAACTCATCAAGTGGGCTATGATGGTGGGCGACTGAGTGGAGATTGGAATTGTATTTTCAATGCCTAGGTTTTTACATGGGCTCCAATGAACACACTCAAGTACTTCTGTTTGTGAGGAAAGCAATTTATTAAGAGAGCTATTTTTAAGAGCCTCCTGTATTGCATTAATTAATCCATGTTGTATATATTTTCTTGGAATTCATAGGCATTCATCTATGAAATCTTTGATAACTAGGTATAATTGGAAAATGTAGTCACACTTCTCAGAATAAATATATAAATAAAATGTTGCCAACTTTATAACTAAAAAAATTCATCGTGTGCATTTGCCACATTTTCTTTATTCCTCTGCTGTTGGATGTCTAGGTTAATTCTCTACCTTAGTTATTGTGAATAATGCTGCAGTAATTTATATCTAAAATATCCAATGAGCTAAAAATATATGTAATCAAACAACCCTGTTAACAACTGGGCTAATGAAGTGAACATATGTTGCTCAGAAGTTGAAATAAAAATGACCAGTAGACATAAAAGTGATCAAACCTCATTAGCCATCAGAGAAATATAAATCAAGGCTACCTTTGGATTCCATCTCACCCCAGTCAAAATGAAGGTCATTAAGAAAATAATAACAGGTATACGAGGAAGCTGAGTATCTCCTTCCCAGCAACTAGCGTTCAGAAACTTCTAGAAGTAGATGAAAGGGGCAAGCACTTTGTACTTTCTATGATAAGCAGAGGGCCACAGACCTTGCTGCTGATGCTCTAGGTGAAGAATGAAAGGGTCATGTGGTTCGCCTCTGTGTCAGGAACTTCAAACAAAGGTTTCCCATGAAGAAGGGTGTCTTGACCCATGGCAGACTGTGTGTGCTATTAATAACTAATAAATAAAATAATAATAATTAATTATGGTGAATACCTGTTATAGACAAGAAGAAATGGAGAAAGAAAGCACAAATCTGTTTGGGCATACATTGTGTCAATCTGAGTGTTCTCAACTTGGTTATTGGAAAGTAACCATCACCCTGGAGCTGGTTGTCAGGCTGGCGGTAAGAGCAGTGTTCATGTAGCCCCTTCCTCTGCAGTCCTTCGGGGCCATAGCACTTTCTAGCACTCTTAGCGCTTGCCAGGATGGAATTAGTTTCCCTTTTGGTTCCAGCATTGTATTCTGATGTCCTGTGATAGCAGCCTGTAGTGTCTTTAGCAAATAGGGACTTATCTTTTAGTTTTGGTAGGTAATCAATCGATTTGGCAATGGCCTACATTGTTTTGGGAACCTCATGGGTACCCATGGTCAAAAGCTCACTGTGGGAGGCAATCCAAGTCTGAGTCTGGGATTTACCTATCAGCCAGAGTCCAGGGTTTGAAGATTTTTCCACCTTATGTCTGGACTGCCCCTCCCTCTTTCTTGGTTGTTATATCTTGTATAATGCTAGATTTAGGGCTTCTCTGAAACTGATTCACGTTGTCTTAACTATTGTGTAATTCCCTCCCCTCCAGTCCCCTCTCACCATTGATATTCTACAGTCCTCTGTCAGCTCCTCCTCTCCCCTCTCCTGGTCTCCCTCTAGTTTTATGCCTGTATTTTATGCCTGCAGAGGAGGGAGGGCATGCGTCATTTGTCTTTCTGTGCCTGTGTGAACACACTTAGAATGACTTTTTCCAACTCCATCCATTTTCATGTAAATTTCATTTTTTTTCAGTTTTTTCTTTAAAGCTGACCAGAATTCCATTGTGTGCATGCACCACATCTTCTTTATCGATTCATCAGTTGACGGGCATCTGGGATGTTTCCAGTTCCTAGATAATGTGAATAGAGCAGTCACAAACATGGCTGAGCAATTATCTCTGTAGTAAAGAGAGGAGTCTTTAGGGAATATGTCCAGGAGGGGTAGATCTATTCTCATCTTTGTTGGGAGCCTCCACACTGCTTTCCATAATGGTCGTACCAGTTTGGACTCCCACCAGCAGTGGGTAAGGACCATTCTTTCCTCACATCGTTGCCAGTATTTGCTGTCATTCAATTTTTTGATGAATGCCATCCTGACAGGAGTGAGATGAAATCTCAGAATTATTTTGATTTGCATGTCTGATGACAGAAGATGTTGAACATCTCATTGATTGTGTAATAGTCATTTGTAATTCTTCCTTTGAGAATTCTCTGTCAAAATTGTTACTGCATTTTTGTTTGATTTTTAAAATTTAGTTTCTTTGAGTTCTTTTTTTGGTGGAGGGGGGTTCGAGGTAGGGTCTCGCTCTCGCCCAGGCTGACCTGGAATTCACTATGTAGTCTCAGGGTGGCCTTGAAATCTTGGCAATCCTTCTACCTCTGCCTCCCAAGTGCTTGGATTAAAGGCATGCACCACCACGCCCAGCTCTCTTTGAGTTCTTTGTAGGTTCTAGATATTAGACCTTTGTCAGAGGTCTTTTGTCAGCTGATGTTGCTAGAATTTTTATTGGAATTCCATTGAATATGTATAATGCTTTTGGTATAATGGTCATTTTGACAATGTTAATTCTTCCAATCCATGAGTATGGGAGATTTTCCCATCATCTTGTATCCTCTTCAAATTCTTTTTTCAGTGTTTCAAAAACTTCAGGTGCTATGTTGAGAAGCATTGGTGAGTGTGGACACCCCGTCTTGTTCCAGACATAGGTTTGTTTAGGAAGTCTATCTGATCTGGATTTATTACTTTTGGAAGGGATTTTAATCAAAGAAACCATTCATTTCTATCAGGTTTTCCAATTTTGTGGAATATAAGTTTTTGAAAGATGACCTGATGAGTCTTCCAATTTCAATTCTGTCAGTTGTGATATCTCTATTTTCATTTCTAATCTTCATGATCTTAGTCTTCTCTTTTTTTCTTTTAATTCATTTGGCCAATGGTTTATAAATCTTGTTTATTTTATTTTTTGAAGAGCCAGCTCTTAGTTTCAATTATTTTTAATTGTTTTATTTCCAATTCATTGATTTAGGCTTTGGTCTTGATTTCTTTCCATCTGGTAATTTTGAATTTGGACTTTTCTTGTTTTTCCAATGTCTTTTAATGGATATTTAAATGTCCATGTTTTTGTAATGTGGGGATATAAACTATAAACTTCCCTCTTAGAACAGCTATATTGTGCCCCATGAGTTTTAGTATGCTGTGCTTTCATTTTCCTTCAGTTCAATAAATTTATGAATTTCTTTTCTGATTTCTTCAACAACTAATTAATTGTTTAATAGTGTGTGGTTCCGTCTCCAGGAGTTGGTGTGTTTTCTGCAGTTACTGCTGCTATTGATATCTAATTTAAATGCATTATGATCAGATATAATACAGGCAATTATTTCATTTTTTCTGAATTTGTGGAGTCATGCTTGATGCCCAAATATATAGTCTATTTTGGAGAGAATTCCATGCAATGCAGAGAATTCAGAAGAACTTGGGTAGAATGTTCTGTAGATATTTCTATTTCCGTTTGATCAGTGGTGGTGTTTAGTTCCATTGTTTTTCAATTTTCTTGGTGGAGGATTTGTCTGTTGACAACTGTGGGGTATTAAACTTGCCTACTATTATCTTATTGGGATCTACATATGTTTTATTGTTTAGTAAATTTTGCTTTATTAAATCAAGTGCATGTTTTTTGCATATGCTTATGATTGTGATATCCTCTTGTTGAATTGTTCCATTAGTGTATATGAAGTGGCTTTATCTGATTTGATTACTTTTGGTTTAAAGACTATTTTGTCAGAAATCAGAACAGCCACTCCTGCTAATCTCTTGTTTCCATTTGCTTGGAATGACTTTTTCCATCCATTCACCCTAAGGTGTTTCATATCATCAATTGTAAGGTGGGTTTCTTATAGACAACAAATGGATGGATCAAGCTTTCTGATCCATCCTGTTTGCCTGTGCCTTTTGGTTGGAGAGGTGAGCCCATTAATATTCAGAATAGTATTTGGGAGGCATGAGTTAATCCCCGTCATGTTGAAGATTTTGTGGAATTTTGTGTTTAATTGGTGTGTTGGTTAGGTTTTGTTGTCAACTTGATCTGTTTAATTATCTTGGGTAGGTCTCTGAGGATGTATACAGGAAGGCAGCCTCTCAGTAGGGGTCAGGATGTAAAGAAGCTCAAAGAAGCTGGAAGTAAACATCCTTTCCTGTGTGGGCAGTGCAGGAAGGAAATTCCACAGACTCAGGAAGCCATTAAGTCTGGGATAGGGCTGCAAGACCCACCCTAAGGCTATATAAAGGGAAGAAATTCTTTCATTGCCTTGCCCCCTGCCTCTTTGCTATTTTGTATGTGGTGTAGGTGATGAGTTTTTCTCTCTTCTCAGACCTGTGAAAGAGAGCCAGCCTCTTTTATTTTTACGGAACTTCCCTCAATCTGTAGTTTCAATAAATATTTTCCTCCACCAAATTGTGCCTGGTTTGAAGATTCATCCCAGTGACCTATGGCCGACTGCGACAGTTGGTCTTCACATACTTTTATGCCCATTCTAGTTTTGATTGTTTCTTTTTCTCTGTTTTGCATGCTGGATTATCACTTGAATATGAAGTAACTCATGAAGTATTCTCTGTACAACTGGTTTGGTTCTCCTGTAATCATACCATTGGTTTATATAAAGGTATTTCTTTCTTTTATGAGGGATAATTTGCCTGGGTACAGTAATGAGTTGGAAGCCATTATCACTTAGCTTTTGAAATAATCTGACCCAAATTCTTCTGGCTTTAAGAGTTTCCATTGAAAAATCTGAGTTAATTCTGATGAGTTTATCTTTATAAGTAATGAGATATTTTCTTCTTATAGCATCTGTGATGTGGGGGGCTTCTTCTCTGGTCCTCTCTATTTTGTGTTCTGTCTCTCTTTTGTAAGATTAGAAAATTATCTTCAATAATTTTGTTGAAGATATTCTCTAGGCCTTGTCCTTTATTTCTTCTCCTTCCTGTATGCCTATGATGTGAATATTTTGCCTTTTTAAGGTATCCCCAAGTTCCCTCGTGTTTTGTCCACATTTTTTAACGTTAATACTGTTTGTGGAGTCCCAATCTAATTCTGTCTTGTTCTTGAGCCCAAAATTCTGTCCTCTATGTGGTACATTCTGTTGATGATGCTTTTTGGCTGAAGTCTTCAAAGAAAATTATTGCATTTATATTTTTTGTTATGTTTTTCTTCAGCATTTTCATCACTTACTTGAATTCCATTTTCATTGCTTGGCTTGACCTTTTCATTGTCTCTTAGAGTTCATTCCTGCATTTGGATATGTCCTCGTTGATCTTGTTCCTTTGGCTTATGAGTTCATTTATTTGTTGATTCTTCTCAAATTCATTTAGCCTTCTGTGAATTTCTTTTTGATTGTCTTTGATTTCATGAATCTACCTATGGAATACTGTTTCCTGCTTCTCTTTGATTTCCTTCAGCCATCTATTGAGATGTTCTTGTTAATTTCTTCCATTTCTGTCATCCATCATTTGAGTTCTTCTTGTTGTTTTTCTTCCAATTCATTTTTAATTTATAATTTGATTTTTTTGGACTTTTTTCCAGTTTCTTCAGCCATTCTTAAAGTTCCTATTTGTTTGATTACACTGTGTTTAGTCTCTTCCCATTCAACTGATTTGTTCATGGACTCATTAAGTTCTTTTAATATGCCATTTTGGGTTTCTATGTCTGGAGTTCCTCTAACCTGTCATTGGAGGTTTCTATTGTGGGAGTAGGTAATATTGGTGGAGATCTCTTTCCTGGGTGTTATTTGCTTTGCGTTGAGGTCTGCCCATCTTGAGATCAGTTGACTCACTGGGGGTGTAGCAATAGCAGCTCTTGTTATATCTTATGTTGGGTAGCCTGGTCTAAATTGATCAAAATGAGTGTGGGATTGACAACTATCCACTGTTTGGGTGGGTGGACCTTAGCCTGAGGGCATCTACTTTGTGTGTGTGCCATGTCCTGGAAAATGTGGGTAACGATTTCAATCCCAGCACTCAGGAGGTAGAGGTAGGAAGATTGCTGTGAGTTCAAGGACATACAGAGACTACATAGTGAATTCCAGGTCAGCCTGGACTAGAGCAAGACCCTACCTTGAAAAAACAAAAAACAAAAAAAAAGACCTTGAGAGACCTTGGCTTTCCTGGTATCCAAGGTTGGCACATTTTATTCTAGTCTTACTCACTGTCTGGCTTTTTGGAGTAAGTTCAGCTTCAGTCATCTTCTGGGGGCTGAAGCCTATACGCATAGTTAATCATAGTCAATCTTTGCTTTAGCACTCCTTCAAATAGGTTGTTTGTTTTTTTGTTTTGAGTGTTGGTTGAGTGTGAGATGTAGAATCCAAGTTGTTCAGCTGTTCTCTGCTGATCTTCCCCTAGTTGTTCCCTCCCATGCAGCCCCCATAGAGTAGGGTCTAGCAATGGCACTCAACCTCTGTGCTCAGGCCCTTTTCAGCTGCTCTGCTCACAACTGATCTTCCACTGGTTTGTCCCCACCAGGCAAGCCACCCTGAATGGTATCTATCCTTGGCACATACACTCACACACACACACACACACACACACACACACACACAATGAGGCCTCTCTCACAACAGAGCCAGGCCCTTCTCACAGCTGACCTTCCATTGGTTTCTCCCCTCCCAAGCAGCCATGCCATTTACTCTTGGTCCATAAACCCCCAACAAGGGGTTGACTCAGCCCTGACTCGCAATGGTGCATGTCCCATCTCATGATTCAACTTCTGCTGCTTTTTTCTGATGTGCCGATTCTTAACAGCAGAATTACTACATGGATGAGGCTTGTATCCTTGTCAAATATCATGTCCATGTGGATGTTGTCATGAGAACCAGCGAAACCTGGGTGTGTCACTTTAGCGGTCTTCTTGGATAGTAACAAGGATAGATATACCAAGAAACATAGTTCCACAGATGTGATACTAAATTGGCAAATGAAATATGCTACAGCAAACGTGAGGCAATGAGATTAGTGACCCTTTTAGAATCAGAGCTTCATTGGGAGACTTTTAAGTACCATGCCTAGTGGCATGATAGGGCCTGGACCCAAAGACAGAGAGACTCTGGAAATCTAAGAGACAGTGAGGTGATCTTTCTACGGGTTTTTGGAGGAAAGAGGTATATCTGGGCCTAGACTATGTGAGGGAAGACACAGAGGCAATGAAGGAGAGAGTAGAGGTAAAAGATATTTGGTCTTTCAAGATCTCTAATTGGGAGGTACTCTTCTGCTCTGCACAGCTCCTGCTCAGAGGAAGGCATTGGATCCGAGAGTCATAATTCATGTTGGGCTTGCCTGTTTGGCCTTGGGCCCATGTACTCTAACCATCATAAACAGCATCTTGTCAGATGTCCATAGAGGTAAAGATTCAGAGGAGGCGTGTCCTGATTTATGGGGCTTCAGCTCCTGAAGTAATGATGATGAAGGATTGATTATCAATAATTGAAACTGTGCCTCTTTTTCTAATTATGGAGCCTTAAGAAATTTAGCTATCACCATTTCTAAATTGAACAAGTGTATATTAAGCACTTATAATAGTGTCTGGCATGCAACACATTTACAAATTTTAATAATTGTTTTAAAGGCTGCATAAGGTTGGTTTACATTTACTTATCATAGTGGGATTGTTTGTTGGTTAAAAAGTAAACTATAATGGAAAAAATTTAACTTATGCAAAAATGAATTAGTTTTGTCGCAAGTAGATGCCAACAACAATATGACATATCATAATAGGACAGATACTGGTTATATATATATATATATATATATATATATATATATATATATATATATATATATATATATATATACTGTGCTTCACAAGGCATTTGGATTCAGAGAAAACTCCTTTTAAAAACAAAAACAGTAAAGCAAAACTCATATTCAGATGACATGGGAAGAGAGACAGAAATAGAAAGGATAAGAAGGGTGATATTTTTAATGTCTGTTTTAGCTGTTTATTCACTGAAATTAGTAAGGTGTCAAAAAGTACAAAACCAATGTATTTTAAGTGGAAACTCAAAAGCAAAGAGCCAGTCCCCTATGCCTTGTTTGCATATCTGGAAGAAATTACCTTGCATTAAATCTCAGGACAATATGAGGGAACATCCTTGGAATAAAATAGCTAATTTGACCATTGTGCCATAGGAAGATTGAAAGAGGGTCTCTGGCTTTCTTCCATCCTACAAGGTGTGCAGTATTCTATTAGTTATAAGTCTCTATGGGTTATCTGAGAGTAAATATCCAGACAAAATTCAACCAAGGGTTCAGAAAGGATAAAAATCTAAACAGAGTAGGAGGGTAAAATAACATTCTGTATATATAGAGCAGCTCACCACACTGTTCATTCAATCTTCAAAGACATCACTTTCCCACAACAGTGAGTCAGAAGATGGGTGTGGACACAGAGAATACTGAGACGTGGGAGGAAGAATCAGGCTAGTGTCACTGTTTGCAAAGGAAGATGCAGCATTAAAGCTCCTAACATGTAACACACATCTGAGAAATACAAATTTTCTTAAGACTAGAATAATTATGCTTATGCCGATGGTTCTATTAGCCAGAATAATGATGGAGACATTCAAATTAGTTTTCAGCATCAAAGGATGAAATCCCAAAGGAAGAATTATCTCCTACAGAGAAATTAGTGCCCCAGTTCTGATATTTCTCTCACAGCTTGTATGTATAGGAATCTTTCTTGGCTTTTCTACACAGTGTAGCATTGCTAGAAACAATACAGTGAGAAGCTGGATGTGTTTTCCTTATACAGTTCTAATAAATTCATTTCTCTATAACAGCTCCTGTACCATGGTTTTTGATAAAGTGATAAATAAAAATATTAGATAAAAATATTCCAACTAAAGGAAAATGTTTTATATATATATATGTTTATATCAGGTCCATTCAAAAACAAAACAGGACAACAAATGGGATTGAACAATGATTTGAATGATAAACAAATTACTGGTTATGATGCATTAGGACAAATTACAAACAAAACAAGATTCTACCCATCACCCAGGTAGTAGATGAACCACCCTTAACTTATGATATAGAGCCCAAATGAAACCTTTTAGGAAGTGGTGAGATGAACAAGAGACCTACCTCCACAGCAAGTCTACCTGTGAAAGAATACTGGAGACAGACACTGAGGATACCCAATATAGCCCAAAACAGAAATCCAAAAACTCTTAAGAAAAACCTTAACAGTAAAGGAGACCTAAAACCCATCCACCATGACTCAGGGATCTGAGCAGATGAGGGAGAGGAAAGATTATAATAGCCATTATTAGGGAGCAAGAGAGGAAAAAAAAACACTGGCTACCTCTCTTACAAGCCATAATACCCTATCCCCTGAACTAGTCCAGCAAGCCCATGTAGAAGGGCCCCCAGTGGGGTGGTAACAAGGAGGAGGGAAGTGGGGATATCACCATGAGACTAGCTCATGCAATGTATCTAATAACTGACAATAAATATTTTCAAAAATGTTAACTGCGGAATAAGTAGTAATAAGCATGAAACTGACATACATTATTGCTCAGGAAATAATCCAAAAAGAAAAGATTATATCAGCTAGTGTGTAATTTACATAAGCTTCTCCTATTATAAATCTATATGACAGAAAAGTAGGAAGGAAAAGTTACTGCCTATAATGAAACCACATAAAACCTATCTCAAAATACTGAATGGATTTACATATATAGTTGTGGAAATCTATGTCTAGGAAATTTACACATACAGCCAACATCTGAATCTGTTCATTTTAGTCACATTAGTGTGTTCCTATGGAAATCTTGTGCATTTTTATTATCCTAGAAATGTTTATGGCAGTCTTCAAGTCCTGATAATCTAAACAGGAAAGGAAGCACCAAAGAAAACTAAGAAATCCCTGTAAAATATTTGAAACTATGTAAACAGACAGTATAACAAAATTCCATCAGGAAATACCTATCAGCATTTGACTTACATTTTGAATAGGATTCAATGAAGAAATTGTGTAATAGAAAACAAAAGATACATTGGACTCTTGATGGAGAGATTAATTTATAGACATGAATTCATACTAACAATAAGGAATTATATTTTTAAATGGTGTCAGGAATTTAAATAAGATGAGACAATAATGAAAATTCAAATTAAATGTTTTTAAATGATTCAGATCATCAAATAATTTTGATCATGAATGATATGATCAGGATGAAGAAACAAGTGAAAATTGTCTGATTTTTTGTACTCTAGAACAAACTGGCTGTTTGCATCAACAAACGGCTCAATTACAATTCATATGGTAAAACTTGACAAGTATTGATTTGGTGGAAAATATGTGAGCAAATATATAGTAATAATGTGTTTAAACAAATTAAATGACATAAATATTGAAATCTGATGAGGATTGCTACACTTCATGGCTTATTGGAGAGCAGTGGCCACTGAGAAAAATAAAATATTTATTAGCACATTAAAAATAACTAAGATTGAACTGGATATGGTAGCATACAACTTTAATCCAAGCACTTGGGTGGCACAGGTAGAAGTATTGCCATAAATCTGAAGCCACCCTAAGACTACATCATGAATTTGAGGTCAACCCCTGCTAGAGCAAGACCCTACCTCAGACAAACAAACAAAAGTATTCCAAGATTATTGTTGATTTTGAGTAAATACTAGACAAAATTTCTGCACCAAAATGTATATTAGTCATAGTATATGACATTAAACTGGTCACAATATTTACCACTAAAGTACGTCATCAGTTAATATGACTCTCCTGTACATGCATATTCTGCTTCATAAAATTGTTCAGAGTAGTATGTCAATGTCACTGATAATTGAAGCTTTTGGATAACAGAAAATATTTGTTACTCATAAAATGCTATTAAAAGAGTGGTTAATTAATTTACTTATAGCTATTAAATCTTATCCTTTCAAACTCAACTTTTTAGTTTTAAAAATATTCACAGGAGATCTCAAGACTTCAGTTCCTGTTTCAAGGAAAACAACTTCTGGATTCTCACTCGGATCTGCTGGGTCTTGATACTGTAGATGATGGGGTTCATCAAGGGCGGGAAAAGGATATAGATGTTGCCCATGAGGACGTGAACCAGTGGTGAGAGGTGCTTCCCAAAGCGATGTACCATGGTCAGACCAATGATCGGGATGTAGAACACCAGGACAGCAGCGATGTGAGAGACACAGGTCTGCAAGGACTTGATTCTCTCCTCCCGGGATGCAATGGACAAGACCGTGTGCAGGATCATGACATATGACATTAGTATGAGCACAGCATCCAGCAGGAGCGTGCAGAGGACCAGAGTCAGGGCGTAGATGCTGTTGAAGCGGATGTCTGAACAGGCCATGCGGATCAGGTCCTGGTGCAGACAGAAGGAGTGAGACAGCACGTGAGGACGACAGTAAGTGAGGAACTTCAGGCGAATGATGGCAGGAGGGATGAGCATGGAACTCCTAATCAAGATTGCCACCCCGACTTTCACGATCCTGTCATTGGTGAGGATGGAAGCATAGTGCAGAGGGCTGCAAATGGCCACATAGCGATCAAAGGCCATGGCGAGGAGGACGGAGGACTCCATGAAGGACAGACCGTGGATGAAATAAGACTGTGCAATGCAGGAGTCCAGGCTGACCTCTTGGACGAGTCCCCACAGGACCCCCAGCACCGTGTGCACCGTGGACAGCCCCATGCACAGGTCCGTGAGCGCCAGCATGGCCAGAAAGTAGAACATGGGCTGCTGCAGGCTGGGCTCGGTGCGGACCACGT